>CAVNYN010268981.1:0-58317 GCA_963692815.1 Nyctanthes arbor-tristis
CAAAGTAGGGATGAACACTGATTATTTCAGGTGGTTTTTGATTTATTTTTAAGCCAAACCATCAGATTCGGTTTGGAGAAATTGTAAATCAAACCAAACTATTTAATTTTTCAAACCAAACCTATCTTTTCAATTCGGTTCAGTTGTAAACCACGGTTTGTCTATTGATGTAATGAAAATGGACTCATCGATGTAATGGTTTTATAAATATAAATTTTCTATTATACTAATATGCTTTTTGAATACTAATACCAATATCAAACTTATCAAAAGTTAGTAAATTTTACTAAAATACAAACATATAACTAATGAAATGTAACAGATAAAAAAAGCAAAAATAATACATATGCTTCAAATGAGATATTGCCAGAATATGTTTATGGAAGTGTTATTTTGTTCAAATATCTGAATGCCAAAATTTTAGAAAAATATGGTCAATTAATTACTATATAATTTCTCGAGAAAATATTTTTAAGGGTATTAATTAAATTAGTCAAAAATTAGCTTACTAAATTACTAAAATGAATAAATTATTACAAAGAATTCCTTATTAGAGTACCAACCTCAATCAACGAATCTAACAATTATAAATGAATTAAGTCCTTTGATATTTTTTTCCTCATATTACTTTACACATTAATAATTTTTAATTAAAACATAAAAAAGGTATGGATCGAAACCTAAACCAAACCATTTTACTTTTCAAACCAAACCGGCTCAAACCATTTTCGTGGATTGGTTCAGTTTTTCAATTTGGTAGTTTATTTGTTCAGCCCTAGTTCAAAGGCTGAATCAGTTTTAATTAAAAAATTAAAAAATAAATACTAAAATCTATAAAATCTCAAAAACTTTGTAATATTGTTAATTTTGAAACATATATAAAAATAAAAAGATATAGATTTAATTATACTCTTTAATGTGTCAATTGTGTTTGTCCAAAATTTTAACTAAATACATAATCCTATATTGCTATATTTTAGAAGTAGTAAAATTCTTTTGGGAAAATTAGAGAATAATTCCTATTTTGACGAGGGCCTCAATTATACACCTCTTGCTCAAAACTAACTGGAAATTTGTCCTGATGATAATACTACCTAATCTCTCTCTCTCTCTCTCTCTCTCGACTGAGATTAAAGTTTGTCCAGCTGTCGTATCAATGTCTTCTGCTGGTGTTTACGTAGTGGTGAAGTGGTTTTCTAGGGCTTCTTATTAGGTCTCTTGACATGGATTCTTGTGCAATTGCCGATTTGTGCAATAATTTATGGTTAAATGAAGAATGAATACCTAAGGTGGTTCTCAACTAAGAGGTTTTAGACAAGGGTTCTTGCATACAACAATCTCTGGTGGGAAGAAGTCAGGGTAGTATGATGGAAAATAAGGAGGGATTGGAATCAATCATGCACCTTGTTTGGAAGACGAAAAAGGGTTTCCAGGTGGAAGTGAAGGGAGTTAATAATACTTTCCTATTTTCTATTTTGGATTCATCTCCCAAGTCCGTCGTTGATATGTATTATGTAGAAGGGGATTTAGGTTATAGGGGAACAGCTCAGAAAAGTTTTGGCGGTCGATATCGAAGGGCCAATTCCATGGATTAGGGTTCGAATTGACGTAGTGGAACTCTTACGTAAAATAGTGCGGCTTTGCATGGAAAGCTTAGCTGATGATCTAACAGTGTCAACCCAATATGAAAAGCTACAAGATTTCTGCTTTTCATGTGGCCTTCTTGGGCATCGTCACGTGGAATGCTTGGTAGATAGGGGTCGGACATTGAAGGTAGGGGAATGGTGTTATAGTGATAATTTACGTGCAGCATTTCTGAATGAGAGAAGGAGTCAAGGGGGTGAATGGAGTTAGGGAGATCCCATTTCAGTTATAGAAGGCCAACAATGTCGACATCGGATCATGAGGCAGAAAGTGCGGTGTAGAGAGGTAAGGCAGAAAAGGAAAATATGAGAAATATTATGAAGAAAGGGAATATGGTGGCTGGAGATGAGAGGAAGCTAGAGGGAAAGAGGGTAGGACGGTCTTGGACACTCGAAAAGAGACTATGGGAGAAGGATGGGCAGTGGTAGAGGTGACAGGTGATGAGAGTTTGGTGATCAATGGTAGATTACAACAAGAGGGCAAGATAGGGGTTAGTTCTATGGGTACTATGGGAGGTGGTAGTGGGTGTGGGAGCAAGGGAGTAGGGAAGGGATTGGTGGGCAGGAATAAAAAAGAAGTCCAAAGAAGAAAGTGATGTTACGTAAAGTGATCTGTATCTTAGCAAACTCACCAGTGAAGAAAGGAGGAAGAGTAAGAGGTAATTGGAGAACAAAAATAATGTGGATGAGGGAGGGTTCAAAAAAAGGCAGGGGAATGACATGGGTGGCGAGATGTGTATAGGGATGGAAGAGGAGGCCATAAATATTATTAGATCAGTAGTTCTGAAGAACATAATGAATCGTTTAAGTTGGAATGTCCATGGAGTGGAGAACCACCGTACCATAGCAACGGTAAGAAGGTTGGTTCAATCGCATTCCCCTCGGCTAGATTATTTAGAGCTAGGTTAGGATATGTGAGAATACAATTGGGTTTTAGGAATAATTTCATTGTTGAGAGTAAAGGTAGGAGTGGAGGGCTTATGTTACTTTGGAGAGATAACTGGAATGTGACAATTAAATCTTTCTCCAAAGGCCATATTGATGCCTTTGTGATGGATGAGAAAAGGTGTTCTTGGTGGTTCACAGGTTTTTATGGGAACCTCAAAGTGTCGGAGCATAATCTTACGTGGGAGTTGATGAGATGATTGCATGGTCAATAGTTGATCCCGTGGCTTTCCCGAGGTGGGGTGGATTTTAACGAAACATTAGAACTAGAACAGAGGGAGAGAAGTGAGGAGCGGCAGATGAGATTTATGCAAGACTTCCAAGACATAGTATTGGATTGTCAGATGTCTAATATTCCTCTCAGAGGATCAATCTTCACATGGAATAACAAGAGACGAGGTATTGCTTCATTGAAAGCCACGTGGATAGGTTTTTGGCTTGTGGATATTGTCGTGAGCTCTTTCTACAATAAGGTATGATGCATCTTCCTTACTCTTTCTTTGATCATCAGCCTATAGTTCTCTATATGAAAGGGTGCCCGGATCAGTAGGGGATCCAATTTAGATGGTGCTTTTTTTGTTTTGAACCTTTTGGTTAAAGAAGGATGACTACGTGGATGTTAATAAAGAGTGGGAGAAATGTAGGGGAGAGAAGAATGATGGTGATCCTTTTTGTGGTCTCAATAGGCGGGTAGAACAATGCTCAAAGAGGTTGAACACGTGGCATTGGAGGAGGTTTAGGAAGGTAGCTGGAGGGGTGATAGAAGGAGTTGGCTGAGAGGAGAGAGAGGTTACAAAAGTTGTATGAGAGTAGACCATGGGAGAATATGGACGATATTAAGACATTGGAGAGAGAGTTGGCATTTTTAGAGGACAGAGAGGAGACATTTTAGTGGTAGCAGTTTGATTTGGGATGGTTAAAGGAAGGGGATAGGAATACTAAGTTCTTTTATGAGATAGGTAGTAAAAGGTATCACGGGAACCAGACTTGGAAGTTGAAGGATGGAGCGGATCAATGGGTTTCAGGGGAAAAAGAGTTAGTGGAACACATTGAACAACACTTCTTGAACCCTCTTTAGCAGTGCCGATCCGACGATGGAATAGATGGAAATGTCTAGCAACCAAGAAAATTTAAATTCAATTTTATTACTTTAACTGTGTCGGTATTGCTTCCTTGACTTTTCAAACTTTTCATATACTCGTCTAGCCGAGTCGAAATATATTATGAGAACAGAAATTACGTAACTTAATAATGAGTTCAAAATTCAACCTAAATAATTCAACTTATCAAAAGAAAATCTAAGGAACTAATTTCAACCATAAATAATTTTAAGTTCTAGACCAAAACTTTCAAAAGCTAATTCATAGTACCTAAAACCTTATTTTCAGCACATTATATATAAAGCACCAAAGCTTCATTTTCACCTCTTAAGCTCATTTCTACCATATCATAAGGTAAACTCTTCTCCCTACTCTTCATCTTCATGTTCTTCTCTCTTCTCAAACTAATAATGTCTTATTTCCCTTGACAAGAGGAAAACATCTAGCTACAAAGAATCATCTAGCTTCAAGAACAACTCAAGAATCAACAACAAGGTTGTTGATGTCAAAATTTGGGATTTGAGCCAACAAACAAAGAAGATGATAAATAACGAAATTAAGTTGGATTTGTATAAAACTTTTGAGAGTGCTTTTGAGTGGATCAAACCCCGTATAGGGCGTATCATCATCTCCACCTCAAATAGAACGTTTTTCCTCTATCTCCTTTATTTTTGTCCGTAAAAATAGAGGTCGTGGAGGGTGAACGATGATAAGGCGAAAAGATTCAATTTTCTGCTCTTTTGTGGGAGTTACATAGAGTTATTGGAGAGAATGATCTAGAGAGAAATAAGATCCCAAAGAGGGAGAGTTTTTCCCTTTTTATCATTGAGAGGGAGGGAGATGTATGGGGTTTCGCGTGTGTGTCTCAAAGTAGGCCCCACTTGATTGACAACTTTCGTTAGCCATTAAGTCTTGGGTAATTGCCATCCATTTCTTTTATTTTGTACTTGTTTATTATTAAGAGGACTTCTTTAGCAAAATGGCATAAATGGACCTTCATGATTATCTTGGCTCATTCTTGTCCTCAATCCCACGTGTACTTTGACTTGTCAACCCGTTGATTCTTGACTTGACTATCCTTAGCTTTGACCCGTATTTGGGGGTACAACAAAGGTAACCATCAAAGCTCTTTTCTTCCTTCTTCCTCAAGCAAAAATCATTCATCAAACTCCCATTTACTAATCATGTGTACCACCATATGTAAATCCAACTACATTAACTAGAGACTCCAATATATATGTATATATATATATACACACATACACATATGCATCTTTTGTTTTCCTTCTCAAATATCAGTTAACACCCCAAAAAAATAGAGAAAAAATCAGAAAAAAATATGCTCGGTGGAATTGAGAAATTTTGAAATTTGGCCCATTTTCAATCCTAAACCAAACATAGGAAAATTGGTGTATATGGATTCCTCTCACTGTGAGGAACACAAATATATAAATATCTTGGCCAAAAATCCACTATACTCGCCGGAAAAGATCCGAAACCGCCGATTTCCTCCACTATAAACTACCAGCATACCTTCTAATACTTACATGAATGGATGGAGCTCATTGAGAGCTTTCTATTCCACTAAATGTTTCTTCAAATCGCCTGATTTTTGGTCAGATGTTGATTTTCATGTTTTTCCCCCATTTGAAAACTTACGAACGTCACTCTGTCCTTTCTCTGTTGTGTATTATCCAAAGGAAAATAGATCTAAAATAATATCCGATGGTTTTTGCATTTTGGTCCCTTAAAGTTTTAAAAACACCTAAGTTAGTCCTAAAGGTATGGTCAACTCTAGTCTTGACCCCTAGAATTCCCAAGACATTTAAGTTGACCCTAAAGTTATTACTTAAATCAAAGTTGGTCCCCAGACATTTTAAGTAATTAATTACGACCTCCAAACTTTCAAGTTCTGCATAATTATCCCTTAACTTTTTATTCTAATCACATAAGTCCCTAAACTTTTAATTTAAATTAAATTGACCCTCAAACTATGCAAATATATTAAATTAAAGTCCTCTAACTATTATAATTATTTAAGTTAGCCTCTAAAGAATTTAATTTCTTCATAAAGGTCCTTAATCTTGAACAAATCAAATTAATTACAAACTTTAATTTTTATAAGTGATCAATTAGACCCTTAAACATTTTAAGACTCTAAAATCTTAACACTTTAACTTTTATAAACATTCAATTAAGTCCTTAAATTTTAAGATTCTCCTCTCAATGATTAAACATAGTAAATCACTTTAACTTTTATTTGGTAGACAAAGGTGTTTTAAATCCTAAGCTTTAGTAGCATTACAACTCGAGCAAGCTTTCAAGTACATTTTCTCAAGATTGTTGATGTAGAGTTTAAATTATACAAATTCTAGTTGACTGATCTTTTCCTTTTCTTATGTGTTAATTATAGTTGTGACTTGAATACAAGAAAATATTTGCAAGGACCACAAATTGGTCTGGGGTCAAAAGAGATCGCTTGGGATAGCCCACCGTATAATTATGATACTAGCGCTATATATGTTGTCGGGGACTACAAATTGGTCCGAGGTCAAAAGTAGTCCCTTGAGATGGCCTATAGTATAACTTTGAAAATTTTTAAAGTTTAAATAGTAGAGTTATGATTATGATCGTATATTTTGTTTAACGTGGACTAATTGATTTGTCCGACTAAGTATAATATTATTATTACGCTTATCCCAACTTTCCCTCATTCTAGGTTAAGGGGCCTGGCGTGGTCGAGGCGACAAGTTGGGCCAATTAAATATTTTGATTAAATGTTATGCATTACCCTTTTTGCTAAATACCTAATTGGTATTATATTTTGATTAATTACTTCTGTCGACAACTATAAACATGCATTTTGGGCATTATATATATAAAATTATCATCATGTTTCCATCTATATTCTATCCTTATTAGTTTATATGTTTAAAAAAAATTTACTCACTAAATCTAAAAATGAAAATGCGACTTTTATTAGCGTTTCTAACTTTTGGAAATTGGGATGTTATAGCATGGTATCAGAGCAAGGTCTATCTTTTTGTAGACTTGCTAAAATTTCCCAATTTTATATAGTTGAAATTTTAAAAGTTGAAATGTTTCACGAGATTTTCTACCCGCTCTTGCTGGGCCGCGTTGACTCCGAAAAGGTAAAATATTTGAAAAGAATTTTATTAATTAAAGTTAAAAGATTTGTCTCTGGATACAATGATTTATGATATAATTGCATCTATGTGTATATGAAGTTATTGACATGAAAAAGTTATGAAAAACATGATTTATTATTTTAGATGCAGTTTGAATGTTTTAGAAGTAAATATTGTATCCACAAAATTTAAATCTTTTGTGATAGTGTGATGTATGATTGAGCTTGTGATGCTAGATTTTAAATTTTTAGAAAATATTATTATTTTAGTCGTTGGAATTTAGCTAAAAGATATAACAGAGGACCTAATGGACTTTTTCTTTTCATAAATGGTGGGTGGGATGGCACGTACACTCGGGACTTGTAGAAAGACTTGTTCTCTAAACCCTTTTGGAATTAGAAAGATGATATATGATTATTGGTACCATTCTTGGATCGAGGGTCATATAGTGGGACAAGATGCTCGGGAACTGATGGTTATATGGCAAGAACTACAGAGTGTGGAGTACTTTGTCACCCACTTCGAGGCCATTAGACGCCTCATTATTTCTTTGCCACCATACTAGCGACAGACGGCCGAGGCTTTGTTCAAGGAAAGAGTAATTGACGAGCTTGGAGTACCTCCTACTATTGATTACCCAGCTTTTACTACTGCTATCGTCAGAGAGTAAGATAGATTTGAGGCCCAGCACCCCACGGTCCCTAACCTCGTGGAGATGGTTGCTCCAACTGATACACCGCCGCTTGACTGGGACTCTGATATGGCACTCTCATATGATGACGATGTGCCTTCCAGCTCTGACACCGCTGAGACAGCCCCTTTTAAGATGGCTAGGGCGGATGAAGGGCCCAGCTATACGAGGGAGAATGATACCGATGACGAGTAGTGGCATCAGGAGTTTGTAGGTTGACTCTTCCGATCTTAAATTGACATTAAGTAGGATCTTTTGTGACTGTGAGCGATGAACTCATATTGCTAACTTATTATCTATTTTGTTAAGACTGGGATGTAATGAAGTGGTTGACTCGTACTGCACTTTTATGTTATGTCATGCTATGTTAATGCCTTTTGTGGATGAGTATTGTGTATTGTTCTGTCAAATGAATTATAAATTGAATGCATGTTTGGGAGTTAGGAAATGGTACATCCAGGACGACCACATGCTTGTCTAGCTTCAGGTGAGAATGGTGATGCTGCCTTTTTATGAGACTTGATTAATGCCATTCAAGGGCTCAACAGAGGCCAAGGCGCAACTACTCCGCAAGATGCCTTCGACTCACTCAACTCCCTAAACCATGCGAACTACAATAACACAATAACACTGGCATGGTTATAGAGCAATTTTGCCAATACAAACCACTATTTTTCAACTGTAGAATGGGCGTCCTAGCCACAGAGGAATGGTTTAGAGCACTGGAGTGGGTTTTAAGCATATAGCCTACTCGGATGCTCATAAGATATCCTGTGTCGACTTTACGTTGGTAGAGGATGCTAGCCATAGGTGGAAATCTTACTTGTGCACGAGAACTGAAGAGCAATAGCATGAGCTAACATAGAAATTTAAAAGAATTGGTGATGCAGAAATACTTTTCCTAATCCCTTCGTGATTAAAAAGAAACAGAATTCCTCCAATTTAAATAAGAGAGCTTATCTTTGTTAGAATATGAAAGTTTGAATAGCTCTCCAGATTCGCAACTCACCTGGTCGATACTGATAAGAAGAAGTCCAGAAGGTTTGAAAGGGGTCTACGACTGGTGATTGGCGGGATCATGGCACCCACGCATTCACCCCTCATGCTCAAGTACTTGAGCGAGCACATGCTATTTTAGACCATTTGAATCTAGGCTAGCCTGCTCGGAAATTGGCATAACCCACTAGAAAGAAAAAGTGGGATAACCACCAGAAAGGAAAGGGCAAGTTCCTTAACAAGAAGGGCAAGACTTAAGGCAGCTCTTAGACGAAGACTAATCCTAATGCATCCAAGGAAAAGCCTCTATGCTTGAGCTGCTCGAAGCACCACTTTGGAAATTGTCTGCGAGGGAAGGGTATACGCTATAAATATAAAAAGCCAGGCCATACTGCTTTTGAGTACCCTGAGGGCAAGAGTTCAGATCCCTTGAAGAAGGAAAAAGTCCACGACTTCGCCCTGACTCAGCGGGATGCATAGAAAAGCAAGGATGTGATCACAGATATCTTATCAATTTTTAATATACCTATTGTTGTTTTGATTGATTTTGGTGCTACCAATTCATTCATTTTGCTAGTTTTTATGCTAAGACTGGTAATACTTATCAAATAGTAGATGAGACTTTAGAGGTTAATATCCCCTCAGGTAAAATTGTTAGTAGTAACGGTAGATGAGACTTTAGGGGTTAGTATCCCTTCAGATGAAACTATTAGTACTAACGAGATATTTAAAGCTATGAAATTAGATATGGATCTGAAAGAATTTAGAGGTTGACCTGTAGTTGATAAACATGAAAGATTTTGATATTATTCTAGGCATGGATTGGCTTAGTAGTAATTATACTACTATTAAGTGCCTTAAGAGAAAAGTCTTCCCTCAGAAACCCAGAGAGTGTGAGTTTTTCTTTTTCTAGATCAAGAGGTAAAACTATACCATGTGTTGTGTTAGTTATGAAGGCACAGAAAATACTGAAGAAAGGTACATGTCAGAGGTCTTAGTGAGTATTGTGAATACTTAGCTGCTCAAACTGACGGTAAGTGATGTACCTGTCGTATAGGATTTTGTTGATGTGTTCCCTGAAGATTTACTGGGTATTCAACCAGATAGAGAGATAGAATTTACCATTCACTTGATACTTGGAGTGGCACCTGTATCCAAAGCACCATACAGAATGGAGCCAAAGGACTTGTAGGAGATAGAGGTGCAGATATAGGAGCTGTTGAGCAAGGGATTTATTTGACCTAGTGTGTCACACTGAGGAGCTCCGACATTGTTTGTCAAGAAGAAGGATGGTTCGATGATGATGTGTATTGATTACTGAGAGTTGAATCATTTGACAGTTAAGAACAAGTACCCTTTGCCCAGAATTGACGACTTGTTTGATCAAGTGAAAGGTGTCTGGGTGTTCTCTAAGATTAATTTGAGATCGGGCTACCCTCAACTTAAGATAAAGGACAATAATATACCAAATACAGCATTTAGAACTCGATATGGACACGACGAGTTCACAATAATTCCGTTTGGATTAACTAATGCTCCTGCATTTTTCATGGATTTGATGAACTGAGTTTTCCATTCGTTCCTAGACCAATTTGTGATTGTCTTTATCGATGGTATATTGGTCTACTATGGGAGTACGGAACAAAATGAGGAGCACTTGAGAGCTGTGTTGGGAACTCTACGAAAGGAAAAGTTATATGCTAAATTTAAGAAGTGCGCATTTTCGCTTGATCGGATAGTTGACCCGGCCAAGGTAGAAGTTGTGACGAATTGGAATACACCCTTCAAGGTGAATAAGGTACATAGTTTCTTAGGATTGGCTAGTTATTATTGAAGTTTATTGAAGGGTTTTTGAAAATAGCTCGTCCATTGACGCAATTGCCCAAGAAAAGGGCAAAGTTTCAGTGGACAGATAAGTGTGAAAATAGCTTTCAAGAGCTAAAAGGAAAGTTGATCTATACACTGGTACTGTCTATTCTAGAAGGTTCAGAAGGATTTGTTATATACAGTGATGCATCCAAACTAGGTTTGGGATGTGTGTTGATGCATCATGGTAAAGTGATTGCCTATGCTTCCCGACAGTTGAAGCCGTATGAGCAGAACTACCTTACGCATGTTCTGGAGCTCGCGACGATAGTTCATGCATTGAAGATTTGGTGGCATTACCTTTACGGTGGTAAGTTTGAGATATACACAGATCATAAGAGTCTCAAGTATTTCTTCACTCATAAGGAACTTAGAGACAGAGAAGGTGGTTGGAACTGGTTAAAGATTATGATTGTACCATCTACTACCACCCTGATATGGCTAATGTTGTTGCCGATGCGCTTACCAGGAAGGGTAAAGGGCAATTGGCCGTTCATCTGACTAAGCAAGAATAGTTAGTGAGAGAATTTGCCAACTTGAGAATTGAGGTTATTACGCCCTCATGTCATACAACTGCAGCCGCGTTAGTTGTTCGACCTTCTTTAGGGATTAGATTAAAGAAGCATAGGGAATGATAATTTCTTGCGTAAGATGAAGCATCGCAGTGTTAAGGTTTTGAGATATCAACTAATGGCACTCTGTTGTTTAAAAGGAAACTTTGTGTACCTAAAGATGAAACGCTGCGGAAAGAGATTATTGAGTAGGCTCTTTAAACCCCATAGCTGCTCTCCTTGGTGGTGCAAAGATGTATCACGATTTATGAGGAATTTATTGGTGGAGGAATATGAAAAGATCGATCGGCTCATTTGTTGAGAGATGCATGACATGTCAACAAGTTAAAGCTGAACATTAGCGCCCTTCAAGATTGTTAGGCCACTTGAGATTGCTGAATGGAAATGGGAACACATAATAATGGATTTTGTCGTTGGTCTTCCCCGATTGACTAGAGGTAATCAAGGCATATGGATGATAGTTGATCGTCTAACTAAATCAGCTCACTTTCTGCCAGTAAAGATGATATTCAGTTTAGACTAGTTTGCTGAATTGTATGTGAAAGAGATAGTGAGATTGCATGGAGTTCCAGTCTCCATTGTGTCTGACAGAGATACTAGATTTACCTCCAAACTTTGGAAGAGTTTACAGTCCGCTATAGGAACGAAGTTAAAGTTCGGTACAGCCTATCACCCATAGACAGATGGTCAGTCGGAAAGGACTATTTAGATTTTGGAGGATATGCTAAGGGCATGCATGTTGGACCTCGAGGGTAATTGGGAGAAACATTTACGGTTGGTTGAATTCGTATATAATAACAGTTATCAGTCCACTATTCGTATGGTACCCTATAAAGCTCTTTACGGAAGAAAATATAGATCACCAGTGCATTAGGATGAAGTTGGTGAAAAGAGAGTTATGGGTCCTGAGTTAATCGTAGAGACAGTTAAAGATATAGAGAAAATTAAAGAAAAGATAAAAGAAGCTCAGACTAGACAGAATTCATATGCTAATCAGAGAAGAAAGGAATTGCAGTTTGATGTTGGCAAAAAGGTTTTCCGAAAGTTAGCTCCTATGAAAGGTGTAATCAGATTTGGAGAGAAAGGAAAACTCAGGCCGAGATATATTGGACCTTTCGAGATAATTGAAAGGGTTGGTGACGTGGCTTACAAGCTAGCCTTACAACCCGACCTCTCAACCGTGCATAATGTGTTTCATGTCTCGATGTTGATGAAATATGTTCATGATCAGAGTCACGTGATTAGTCACTCATCATTGGATGTCAAATAGGATATGACATATGAGGAAATATGATATGGGTCATCTCCATTTCTTTACCAAACACCGCAAACTTCGTGTCTATAGCTTCCTCTCACTATGAGGAACACGAATATATAAATATTTTGGTCGGAAAGCTACCATACTTTCCCGAAAATCGTCAAAACCATCGAGTACTTTCACCATAAACCACCACCATACCTTTTAAAACTTACAAAGTTGGAAAGAGTTTGCCGAGAGCTTACTATTTCACAAATTTTTGCTTCCAATCACCGGCTTTTGGTCGGATTTGATTCTCATCTTTTCCCCTTGTTTGAAAGCCCACCAATGTTCATCTTCTTTTTTCCAATGTGTAATACACCAAAAACATTAGATCTAAGACAATATCCATTGGGTTTTTAAATTTTTAGTCCATAAAAGTTTTAAAAACGTGTAAATAAGTCCTAAACTAATGGTCAATTTAAGTCTTGGCCCCAAGAATTCCCAAGACACTTACGTTGACCCTAGAGTTGTTATTTAAATCAAAGTTGGTCCCCATACATTTTAAATAATTAATTTCGGCCACCTAAACTTTCAAGTTTTGCATAACTGGTCTGTAAACTTTTAATTCTTATCACATAAGTCCCTAAATTTTTAATTTAACTTAAATTGACCCTTAAATTATCCAAGCATATTAAACTGAAGTCCTCTAACTATTATAATTGTTCAATTTAACCCCTAAACAATTTAATTACTCCGTAAAGGTCCTAAACCCTAAACCAATGCTCTAACACTCATAAGTGATCAATTAGATCCTTAAACATTTTAAGAATCCAAAATCTTAACACATTAAGTTTCATAAATATGTAATTAAGTCCTTAAAGTTTAAGATTCTCCTTTCAATGATAATTCAAACATACTACATTACTTTAAACTTTCATTTGCTAGACGAGGGGAATTTAAGTTCTAAGTTTGAGCAGCATCACAACTCTTGCAGCATTTCAAGCAAACTTTTTCAAGACTGTTAAGGTGGGTTTTAAATTATGCAAATTCTAGTTAATTGATCATGTCCTTTCCTTATATGTTGATTATGGTTGTGACTTAAATGTATGGAAATATTTGCCAGGAACCGTAAATTGGTCCGGGGTGAAAAATAGGCCCTTGGGATAGCCCACCGTACAATGATGATTACTAGCACTAGTATGTTGTCAGGGAACGCAAATTGATTCGGGGCCCAAAGTAGGCCCTTGGGATAGCCCACAGTACAACTTTAAAAATTTTAAAATTTAAAGAGTAGAGTTTACGATTATAATGGCATATTTTGTTTGATGTGGATTAATTGATTTGCCCCTGCTGAGTATAATATTATTATTATGTTCATCCCAAATTTCCCTCCTTACAAGTTAAAGAGCCGGCTGTGGTCGAGGCGATAAGCATGGTCAACTAAATATTTTGACTAGATGATTATGTATTGCCCTTTTTGCTAAATACTTTATTGGTGTTATATTTTGAACAATTATTTTTGTCAAAAATTATAAACATATATTTCGGTCATTATGTAATTGAAATAATCATCACGTTTCCGCGCATATTCTATCTTTATTAGTATATCTATTAAAAAAAATTTACTCGTTAAATTAAAAAATGATAAATATGACTTTTAGTAGTGTTCCAAACTTTGAGAAATTGTGGCGTTACATACAGGCAGCAAGCACTTGTAGCGCCTTGCTGCAGGCGCCACTTTTTGACAAAAGAGCCACGTTTTGACAAAAATGGTCCTTTTTATTTATTTTTTATTGTATTGTATTGTCATGTGAATTCCGAAACAAGCAAACGATTGTCTTGAAATTGAACGTTAAAAATTGAACTATATAAATTTGCAAATGATAGATAGTTTAGTATGTTCCAACCTATTTGGGATATACTATATGTTTATAACTATAGCGATGCAAATTAATGAATAGTTTTTTGTGTTGTTAGGTTATAAATTCAAAAATTTAAGTGTTAAAACTACTTAGGTGTCGGCTATATAAATTTGTGTAAATAATATTTGAATTTCAAGGTTTTTTATGTAATAAAATATTAGAAGTTTATTATTAAAAATTTTAATTTTATCTTGTTATATGTTTACTTTTTAATTAGAATTTAAAAATCTAAAAAACTAGTGGTATCTTTAAAAAATGTAGCAAATTTCTCATTGAAGTATTTGTAATGTATTTATTATAAACTTTAAATGTAAAATATGGCCCAAATTTAAATAAAAAAGAGGCCCGCATGGGCCACACGGGTGGGCCGTGCCATAGGTCAAAAATTCGGGCCAGACCCGAAAGCCCACATATGCGGGCTTTTTTGCATTGCGGGCCGTGCTGGGCCGCAAGTGTAGCAGGCCGAAACCGGCACAGCCCGTCCGTTTTGACACCTCTAGGTCAACTTTGATATTCATTTACAAGATGGCTATATAATTCTCTTTGCTTTTTAGTTTGTGTATGCATCTTTGTAGTTGTACCATTGATTGATAATAATGATGGTGATGATGAAACGGTACACTCCCTCTAGGCTTCCGTATTGATTTACATGGTTCCATTAATTGAAACTTCTTCATCAAGTTAAAGATTCTTACGAGTAATCAAATCTCTTATTCTCTTTGAGTTCAACAATAATGTCCCGAGTTCTCCCAAAGACGCTGCTAAATATATTCTACTTCTTTTAAAAACACAGTAATTAAACAATTATATAAATAAGCGCGGAAAAGTATTTTTTTATTTAAATAACATAATGATATTTCATAAAAACCATTGTCAATAATAACAAAATTGTCTAACTTGAAATTTCAACTTTGCAGTCTACAATTATTCAAACAGATGAAAATACTATTTAATATTTAGACAACAATTCAATTTTTTTCTCAATTGCCTTCTCCAGTTGAATCTCTGCAAGCTCCAGAGCTTGAAATGTTTTGATATAAAGGGGTGAATATTTTTTTGAAACACTCGGTAGATTCCCACACACTAACTTTAAACACGCAATACATATTATGCAGTTACATACATGTACACATGTAATTAAATCTATGGGCCTGCCATTTCAACAAGCTAAATTATCTATGTCTGTGGGCCTGCCAAAATTGGCTAGCAAGTCTATGGGTTCCCGATTAAGGTGAGCTATATTATACACATAATTTCATATCAATTCCATAAATCACATAAAGCACATGTATAAACACATAACATGTAATTGAATCATAATTTTCATAAATCATGCGCACATAATTTTGAAAGCAACTTTAGTAAAGAAATCCACCTTGTTATTTTCCTTTTCGAGTTTGAGCTATAAGAACAAACTAATCGCGCGTCAAGTTGCTTCCCCATCTAGACAAATAAAAAATAATTTAAGTTAGAAATTTTGAAAATAGTTAAAACTAAATAAAAGTATGAAATTAAATCGTGAACTTTGAAATTTAGGGTAAAATAACCAAATTTTGAAAGTTTTGGCTCAAAATATAAATGTTTAAAACTCTAGGAGGTGAAATGAACAAAACTGGAACTTGGTGGCTGAAATGAGCTAATTAGTAAATTTCAGGGCTGAAACTGATGAAAAGAAAACTGCAGGGACTGTAATAAAAATAAAAAACTGGGATGACCAACTCAAAAATTTAGATTTCCTAAAGGACTAAAATCGAATAGGTTGAAACTCTAGGGTCTTGAAGAAATTTGAAATCAATTAAATCCCCAATTCCACCAAATCCCTAGCTCGAAATCGTTTTCCCAAATTCATTTCCAATGTAGAGAGTCAGTGTGATGGACGACGGAAATCTGGGTTCGATTAGCAGAAAGAGACAGAGGTTCACTAGATGGAGGGTCAAGGTCAAGAAATGGAGGTCGCTATACAGGCTTGGCGTCGGGTTTGGAGCTCGTCCGAGTGTTGGGTTCGAAGGGTTAAGGGCAAGAGGTGAAGGGCAAGCTCTAGATTTGATCAAGGTAGGTTCAAGTTGGTTGGTCGATTTCAAGGGTGCTGACTGGGTTCACAATTTCGAGAGTGGTTTGAGAGGCAGAGGAGGGCGCGTGCGGGTTCGAGTATCGGGTTCGACGGTTCCAACCAATAATTGGATTTTCTGGCCGAGACTCAATTAAGGTAAGTCATGGGTTCTTTGGCATTGGATTCTGGGTTCAATTGGGAAGATTTAGACAGAAAGGTGGTCTACAGTAATGGTGTAGTCTGGTGGTGGAAGTGACCAGTTGCTCAACTGCTATGTTTCTATTTTCATTTTTTTGTCTGAATTCTGGTTTATATGAAATGAAGGTGAAACGCCCCAACCCAGGCCATCCTACTAGGCCTGACACATGGCATGCACAACGATGGATACCACCTTGACCTGGACCCACTACCAAGGCAAACTAAAAAGTTGACTTGAAACTGCTTAAACTTTTGGACTAAAATAATTTTATAAAATTTTTGACAGAGTTCCCTCTATAAATTAGACATATCCAACCTGAAATATAAACTTCATCCACACAAATCATATCAAATGAAATAGATATGCTCTTTCCTTCAATAAATTAACCAATCATCAAGATGTGAAATTGGAACACTTTTCAACATATTTAAACTCAAAACAATTATCAATAACCAAATGCATGTAGAGAAATTCAATTGCACAGAGTTCAAATGATCTTGAAAATAGTGACTCATCAAAACTAATTTCCAACCATGATTAATACATATGCTAAAAGTGTAATGAAAATATTAAATTGATGTAATACAATGGTGGCTGGTTGAGAACTTCACAGGCAAGCCAATAGATGCTGAAGCTCGATCCTCCCTATAACAAAAACGTTATGAAATAAATGAGCTTATAACTCAGTGAGTGGATAAGTTCGCAAATACATATATATACTTTTCCATATTATTTATTCTGAAAATCTCTTAAACTCGATAATGCATAGTTATAATTTTGAATGAGGTACGAAAATATTTTCCCTTACTTAAATAATACTACAAACTGCCTATCATTAAATACTGACAATATTGTTGAAATCGTTTCGTGTGAAGAATCATAATAAAAATCATGGAAATTCATTTCATTTAAAGAATCATTATAAAATCTACCAATAGGACCACTGAGCAATAGCCCATATGTACAAAGTAGTCTCAATGTACAAAGCATACTTCCCAGAACATAACATAACATAACATATTCATATGCGCGCAGAGCAAGCCCCAAAGGCTAACACCAACATATATGGCCAAAAGCCTATGTGTGCATGACGATGGGTCCCAAAGACCTATACATAACGTAATCTAACACTGTGGAACACATCACAATAGTGTAGAGCAGGTAATCACATAACGTAGTCATACACCGTGGAACACGTCACAACAGTACAGAGCGGGTAATAATCACATAGGTACTTATGGTGGTTTTAAAATGATTCTTACAACATGCTTTCATAGAAATTTCATAACATATCATATATCATACCGTACTTTCATAAGAATTTCATAACGTAGGATAACATGCTTTCGTAATAATTTATGTATAGCATAAGCATATTTTCATAAAAAATCTTAACATAATAGCATAATTATTTACTTTTTGAAATCTCATTTTAAAGATAATAAAATGATTAAACATTTCATGGATTTTTATATAATAATATCAAAATGAAGCATGCTTTTCTTGAAATGGAGAATCCATGAAAATAATGAAATATAGCATGTTCTTGAAATTGAGAATCCATGAAAATAATGAAATATAGCATGCTCTTGAAATTGAGAATCCATGAAAATAATGAAATATAGCATGTTTCATTTTGATATTATTATATAAAAATCTATGAAATGTTTAATCACGTTATTATCTTTAAAATGAGATTTCAAAAAGTAAATAGTTATGTTATTACGTTAAGAATTTTTCTAATAATATGCTAATGTTATACCATAAATTATTACGAAATCATGTTATGTTACATTATGAAATTCTTACGACAACATGTTATGTTAAGTTATGAAATTCTTATGAAAGTATGGCATGATAGGTTATGAAATTTCTACGAAAGCATGTTGTAAGAATTATTTTAAAACCACCATAAGTACCTATGTGATTATTACCCGCTCAGCACTTTTGTGACGTGTTCCACAGTGTATGACTACGTTATGTAATTACCCGCTCTGTACTATTGTGATGTGTTCCACAGTGTTAGATTACATTATGTATAGGTCTTTGGGGCCTATCATTATGCACAAATAGGCTTTGGACCATGCATGGTGGTGTTAGCCTTTGGGGTTTGCTCTGCGTGCGCATGACTATGATATGTTATGGGAAGTATGGCTTGTACATCAAGACTACTCTGTACATATGGGCTATTGCTCAATGGTACTATTGGTGGATTTTATAATGATTCTTTAAATGAAATGATTTTCGATGATCTTTATTATGATTCTTCACATGAAACGATTTCAACAATATTGTTAGTATTTAATGATAGGCAGTTTGTAGTATTATTTAAGTAAAGGAAAATATTTTCATGCCTCATTCCAGATTTCACTGCATTTTAAATTATAACTATGCATTATCGAGTTTACGAGATTTTCAGAATAAATAATATTATGGAAAAGTATATATATGTATTTTCGAACTTATCCACTCACTGAGTTATAAGATCATATATTTTATAACATTTTTCTTATACGGAGGATCAAGCTTGAGTATCTTTCGGCTTGCCTGTGAAGTTCTTAGCTAGCCACCATTGTGTTACATCAATTTAATATTTTCATTACACTTTTAGCATATGTATTAATCATGGTTGGAAATTAATTTTGATGAGTCACTGTTTTCAAGATCATTTGAACTCTGCGCAACTGAATTTCTCTACATGCATTTGGTTATTGATAATTGTTCTGAGTTTAAATATGTTGAAAAGTGTTCCAATTTCACATCTTAGTGATTGATTAATTTATTGAAGGAAAGAGAATATCTATTTCATTTGATATGATTTGTGTGGATGAAGTTGTTTATATTTTTAGGTTGGATATGTCTAATTTATATAGGGAACTCTATCAAAAATTTTATAAAATCATTTTAGTCCAAAAGTTTACTCTGTTTCAAGTCAACTTTTCAGTTTTCCTTGGTGGTAGGTTTAGGTCAAGCTTGCATCCATCGTCAGCGCACGCCACGTGTTAGATCTAGTAGGATGGCCTGGGACGGGGCGTGTTAGAAGGAGTGATGGCGATGATGGTGGCATTGAAGAGAAGGGACGATGTCAGGATAGCTCTAGACTGGGGTTTGACTAGAGGAAACAGTGGCTGCTTTATGTGAATGTGTGCGTGTGTGTGTAATGGTACATCGAAGTTTGAATACCTGAATTGGAAAGATCTGAGTGTGTGCAATGAATTTTCTAAAATGTTTTTAGATGATTTTATTGGGTGTGTATTTCACAGAAAATGGACGATTTGTTGCTGCTGTGAATTATGTAGAGAATTGAAGTGTATGTATGAATGTCTTTCTGGGAAGTGTGTTCTATGAACGTAGAGTGAAATGAAGGAGTGAATTGCTGATTTCTCTTTACTTTTGTTGTAATTGGTTGATGTTAACTCTTAAAGTACACCAAAGGTAGCTGGACGTGGGAGGCATTGAAGAGGGATTGAGGAATGTGGGATATCTTGTTCTCAGAAAATCTAGGAGGAGGGGAGAAAATATGCTAGTAACAGTTGTTTCAGTTGGGAATTCGGCTGACTCTTACAACATGTGTCAAAATGAGTGAGATTGGGTTGAATAGGTCTCTAGGTAGTGTTTGGCTGGGCTTATTTCCAGTTGGGCTCAAGTTTTTGGGCTTGAGAAATTAAAATTGGACTTCATATGGATTCTTAGAAAACAAGTAAAAATACACTTTGGACTAAATTATAAATTTGAATTTGCGCTTAAATTATATATGAATTGGACTTTAAAATAGATTTTGAATTTTTGGACTAAGAAATCAGGCCATTAACTAACCCCATTAACTAACCTAACGATAAGTTGGATGTCGTACATCGTACACGAATATCAATAATTAGACCCGAACTTTATCTTGAAACAAAATCCATTTAATTATAAACACGCGTTTCCTCTAAAATAAAATAAACGAGCAACGCGAAATTTCTTTAAAACTTTTATCGTGACCAAATTATTGAAATTATGGAAATAAGGTGGCTGCGACAGGTTAAAAATTCTTTCAAATATTTAAAATAATAATTTTCATTTATGAAAATTCGGTCGTTACAACCACTTTACACTCTAAACACTTCATAATTAGTTTATCATGTAACTCCAAATTGAAAATTTATGTACAATTACGATAAGATGTGGTGAATCCTTCTAGATTGTTGAGAGAATCCAGCCTTAAGAAAAAGGTAATAGTTTCGGTGTTTCCCCTACAAGGTCTCTGCAATATGTATTCTCAGAAGCAACATCCAACTCGCAAGAGGATGGTGTAAGAATCACATCCCGCACTTCTTAAACACCTACATGTTATATGTTTTAATGTATTTTGTTTGTTTTTTATCTTTTATATATAAGTTGAGTTTTTCTTTCTATTTCTTTAAGTTGTATTTCTCTTTCTTTTTCTAAGTAGAAAGGTTGTCTGAATCTTTTTTTTTTTTTTTGAATAAGTACGAGATATGTATCTAGCTATTAATTTAATTTTGGATTAATGGTATGCTAAGTGTTTCTTGCAAGGAAAAGAAGGAAAATTTAAGGACAACTAATAATGATGTATGAATGGTTCTGGGTTGGATTTGAGGTTCTCATGTGGGTTTGACCTGGACCCATGGAGGTGTAGGAGAACAAATGGGAAGTAATGGAGTTGTTTGTAACTGCAAAAAAAAAATTCTATATGCTTTGAAACCTTTCTTGGCTTATCTTAGTTTTATTTTAGTAATTTGATTCTATATTGCTATATCATTTAATTTATCGCAGAATATAGGTTCATGTGGAGAGGGGCTTATGAATATTTTCAATGGAAATTCATCAACATGATGCGCAAACCACTATAATGGAATTCCAATTTGTAATGATGATTTTGGAAACCATGGATTATATTCACCAATGGAACATTATGGAATGAATAGCTACAATGAGAGAAGTATGGTGGTTCCTGGGATCAAATATTGTGTTCCCAATGCGAGTGAGTATCCAAGAAGTGATATTGTGTTCCCAATGCAAGTGAGTATCCAAGAAGTGGTTTTTATAGCAATGACGAATGGAGTCCAATGGGTTCAAATAGCTATGAAAGGGGAATTATTCAAGAAATTCTATTTCAAGTTCTTCGTGACTCTGTTTTTCAACTGATGGTGGGCTGACATGGTACTTTATCTTTGATGAACTGATAAATTTATGTATAGGAGATTAGTTTTATTCGAACCCCCATATTGGAATATTCAACCTTCAATGCCAATTCCTCTCTTGAAGAACTTTGGGAATCTTTCCCCATTGGTGTAAGCTAGAAAAATTTCAACTACCATCTAAGATTTTTTATTGTAAAATCATGTTGAAATTTTCTTTTAGTTATATTGGGTTTAAGTTGGTTATTCAAAATTTGTATTTGTGAAGTAGGACTATAGATTTGTAATTGTTTATGTTTTACTGATATATGAAATAATTCCTTATTGTATTTCTTTGATTTATTGAATTCTTAGTATAATTTTGGTGTTGCATATTGTTAAGCCTATCTTCCCGTACAACACATGGATGATAATCAAGAAAATAAGAATAGCAATAAAATGGAATCCCTCAATTGGTATAGTTTATATATTTGAACTTTGAAAAAGTAGAGCACAATAAGAAAAAAATTTGGTATGCCTTTGGGTTGCTAGACTTAGGGTCACCATTAACATGCCATGTTACATTCAAGTTTCTTAATATATCATAATTTTTTCATGGTTGAAAATTCGATGTTAAACTCCAAAAAGTTTATGTTTAAATTTGAATGATTGTATGAGATATCAGATTAATTCTTTGTGACTTTTTTAATTGTACAGATGCGATGCTAAACTCCATAATGTTTATTGAATATTAATATTAAAATTGAATGATTCTTTTGTGTCATTTTTAATTATATAGATATTTTGTAATAGTTTCAAATGTTCCTTATTGTTGACGAAACTTCCCTTTCATAGATATATTTTTTAAACGTTGTTCTTTCCGTCAACACACGGGTGCTATACTAATTCTAGTTAATTGTAATTTATTAGGTTGTACTGAAATTTTAAAGTCTTGTCTAGTTCATTTAGAGGAGGAACTCTTTGAGGCTATTAATGTGACGGAGTAGGGCCATGATGATGCTAACATGGGAGACTATTTGTAATGACCCACTTCACTTTGACATGATATTGTCCGCTTTGGGCCTAACCCGCATGGTAATGCTCTTGGGTTCTCACCCAAAAGGCCTCATGTCAGATGGAGTGGATCTTTTAGCTTATAAATTGGTCTTATTTTCTTCATCCAAGTGATGTGTGACTAAGGTTGTCACAATCACCCCACCTACGGGGGCCCAACGTCCTCGTTGACCACACTTCCTGTTGAGTTCTTCTCTGATACCATCTGTAGCGACCTGCTCCACTTTAACACGATATTGTCCACTTTGGGCCATCCCGCATGGTTTTGCTCTTGGGCTCTGATACCAATTGTGACAGCCTCAATCTCACATCACTTGGATAGAGAAAAAGAGACCAGTTTATATAGAAAGAGACCCACTCCATCTGACATGAAGCCTTTTGGGTAGAACCCAAGAGCAAAACCGTGCGGGCTAGGCCCAAAGCGGACAATATTATGTCAAAGTGGACAGGGTCATTACAGATGGTATCAGAGCAGAACCCAACCAAAACTGTGGCCGACGAGAACGTTGGGCCCCCTTAGGTGGGGTGATTGTGATAGCCTCAATCCCACATCGCTTGGGTAGAGAAAGTGAGACCATTTTATATACGAAGATACCCACTCCAACTGACAATGAGACATTTTGGGTGAAATCCCAATAGTAAAACCGTACGGGCTAAGCCCAAAGCGAACAATAGCATGTCAAAGTAGAGCGGGTTGTTACAGATGGTATCAGAGCCTCAATCTCACATCGCTTGGGTAGAGAAAGTGAGACCAGTTTATATTGTGATAGCTCAATCCCACATCGCTTGGGCAGAGAAAGTGAGACCAGTTTATATACCAAGAGACCCACTCCAACTGATAATGAGGCCTTTTGGGTGAGAACCCAAGAGCAAAACCGTGCGGGCTTGGCCCAAAGAAGACAATATCATGTCAAAGTGGAGTGGGTCATTACACATGGTATTAGAGCAGAGCCCAGCCAGAAGTGTAGCCAATGAGAACATTGGGCCCCTTTAGGTAGGATGATTGTGACAGCATCAATCCCACATCGCTTGGGTAGAGAAAAGGAGACCAGTTCTTAAATTAAGAGATCCTCTCCATCTAACATGAGGTCTTTTGGATGAGAACCTAAGAGTAAAACCGTGCGGCTAGGTCTAAAGCGGACAATATCATGTCAAAGTGAAGCGGGTCGTTGCAAGTAAACCTACGTTCATAGTACCCTTCATGTCTTGAACAAGCACTTCATTGCTGTCCAATGAAGTTCACCTGGATTAGCCATAAACCTGCTATGCACACTTATAGCATATGCCAAATCAAGTCCGGTATAGACCATTAAATACATTATAGAGCCCACAGCATTAGCATAAGAAATAATTTACATCATTTTCAACTCATCTTCAAAACAAGAACAGTGCTCAGATGACAACTTAAAATGATTTGCTAAAGCTAAGAAAATAGATATTGCATCACACATAGCAAACTTTTCAAGAAGTTTCTCAATATAAGCCGATTGGTTCAAAAATAGAGTACAATCAGATCCGTCCCTAACAATATTCATGCCAACAATTCTGATGTGAACCCCCTGGTATTGGACCAAGAAATCCCATATGTATTGAAATCTCCCAAGAAAGCTAAAGATTGGTAGTGTTTGATCTTAAACTCAATCAAAACCAACTCAAGTAAAACTAGGAAAATGATCCCTAATCCCCGAAGATGATAGCATTCAAGATATAGGATTAAAATCTCAAGAGAAATCAACCCTTAAAAGTTCATCAAATTCTATGAAGGACATTGAAAAGGAAGAGAGTGTGCATAGCCACCATTTGTGTTTTCAAAATACAAGCTAACCCTAGTTGATAATAGAAGGGCCCTATTTATAGTAGAGAGTGTTTGGAACAAAAGAAATTACAAGAAAAAATACGAAAAACGAGACAAAAATAGGCTCCAAACTCGGGTGAAAGTTCTGCCTATGTTGGTGTGGCCGCATTGACCATTCTGACCTGAATCAGATCAACTAGTGCGGGTGCGCTGTGTTGATGGTGCAGCTGTACCTAAGTTTCTGCCAAAAAATGGCCTAGAATTGAACCACGGTGTGGCCACATGGATAATGACGTGCGGTTGCATGAAACTTTCAAAATTTTTCCTTTTAGTCCTTTAACTTCTTGAATCACTCTTTTAGTCCTCAAACTCCATTTCTTCCTCATGATAGGTCCTTGCTTCAATCCAAATGATTTCTCTTGGCTTTATGGCATCCCAATCAATCTAGACCTTCAATACTTCCCCCATTTGAGCTTGACTTATGAGATGTTGTACTAGTCCCTCCATTGACTCTCGAATTTCTTTGATCGCTTAGCGGGGCCTACCGACACATGGACTGAGCTTTGACTTCCTTGAATCTCATCATCCTGTATCTCTTGAGAAGGATTCACCCTCGAATCATCACCTTATCAAAAGGAGATAAACCAAAAACATTAAACGTGACGGAAACACCTTAGTCACCTAGAAGATTGAGTTTGTAGGCATTGTCATTGATTTTCTAGATAATTTGAGAAGGCCCATCGCCATGGGCTTGTAGTTTGGACTTCCTTTGGTTGGGAAACCTCTCCTTCCTCAACTGTAGCCATACCTAATCTCTTGGCTCAAAAGTGACATGCTTTCTCCCTTTGTTAGCTTGAGAAGCATATTGTTCATTTTTCTTCTCTATTTGGCACTTTACCTTTTCATGAAGACCTTTCACCAACCCGGCCTTCTTTCTTTCCATCTAAGCTATTTCTTTCATCAACATGCAAAGGAATCAAATCCAAATGAGTCAAGGGATTAAAACCGTAAACAATTTCAAAAGGAGAGAAATTGATAGTAGAATTCACACTTCTATTATAAGCAAACTCAATAGAAGGCAAACTTTCCTCCCGACTTTTTAAATTGCTCCTAATGATGGTTCATAAGAGTTGTGACAATCTCCTATTTACCACCTCTATTTGGCCATCTATTTGAGGCTGACAAGTGGTTGAAAATAGAAGCTTATTCCCCATTTTACCCCACAAAACCTTCCAAAAATTGCTAAGGAACTTCAAATCATGATCCGACACTATGCTCCTAGGAACTCTATGTAGCCTAACAATTTCTTTAATGAATAGGTCGGCGATATAAGTGGCATCATCCATTTTATGATATGGAATAAAATTTGCCGTCTTACTAAACCTATCCACAACAACAATTGCATCACTCCTTTTCTTAGACCTAGGCAAACCCGAAACAAAATCCATTGAAATCTCAGTCCAATGTTCACTAGGAATGGGTAGAGGAGTGTGTAGACTTTGAGGAAAAACTCTAGACTTGGCTTTCCTACAAGTTATGCATTTAGAATACACCCTTTCTACATCTCTTTTCATTTTAGGCCAAAAGAAATGTTCTTACAAAATTTCCAAGGTCCTTTTTACCCTAAAATGTCCCATTAATCCTCTCTCATGGGTTTCTCTGACAAGTAACTCCCTCATAGAACAATTAGGCACATAAAGTTTAGCTTTATGAAACAAAAATCCATCATGATTATAAAGTATTTCAAAAGCACCCTTTTCACATGCAACAAATACACTAGCAAAATCACTATCATTGACATACAATTCTTTAAGATATTCAAACCCCAACAATTTTGCACTCAAAGTAGTTATAAGAGTTTACCTACTTAACAAGGCATTGGCCATGATGTTTTCTTTACCTTGTTTGTATTTGATGACATATGGAAATGTTTCAATATATTCCATCCATTTGGCATGTCTCTTGCTCAATTTCCCTTGCCCCTTCGAGTGCTTCCATGACTTGATCAAAAACTCATTTGGCCACAAAATAGTGATGCTAATTCTCCATGGCCCTTACCAATGCATATAGCTCCTTGTCATAGGTGGGATAATTCAAGGTGGCACCATTGAGTTTCTCACTAAAGTAGGCAATTGGCCTCTTCTCTTGCATCAAGACCGCTCCAATACATATCCCTAAGGCATCACACTCAATCTCAAAAGTTTGGTTGAAGTTAGATAATATAAGAACCGGTGCGGAAGACAACTTATCTTTTATGGCATTAAATGCATTTTTTTGTTCCTTACCCCACTTGAACCCAACATTCCTTTTAATTATCTCGGTGAGTGGTGAAGCTAGGGTCGCTAAAGTCTTCAACAAATCTTCGATAAAAACTAGCGAATTCATGGAAACTCCTCACCTCAGTGGCACTTTTGGGAGTAGGCCACTCTTTTATAACCTTGATTTTCTCCTCATCCACTTCTATACCCTTACCACTAACAAAATAGCCAAGAAAGATAACAGATTTTCCGTGAAAAAATAACATTTAGTGAGGTTGGCATACAATTTCTCTTCTCTTAGAACTTCAAGCACACACCTCAAATGCTTAACATGTTAATACAAGGTCTTGCTATAAATTAAGATATCATCAAAGTATACCACAACAAATTTGCCAATATATACATGTAAAGCATGATTCATCAATCTCATGAAAGTGCTAGGTGCATTTGTGAGACCAAATGGCATGACTAACCACTCATACAAACCATATTTAGTTTTGAAAGCTGTTTTCCATTCATCTTGGTCCCTCATTCTAATTTAGTGGTAACCACTCCTCAAATAAATCTGACTAAAAATGCAAGAACTATGTAACTCATCAAGCATGTCATCTAACCTAGGAATGGGATGCCAATACTTTACTGTAATGTTGTTGATGCCTTGGCATTCAACACACATGCTATAGTTTCCATCCTTCTTTGGCACCAAGAGTACAGATACGACATATAGACTCATGCTCTCTCGAACATATCCCTTGCTCATTAACTCCTGCACTTGCTATTGGAACTCCTTGGTTTTTTCTAGATTGCTTCAGTAAGCCAGCCTATTGGGGATGACGGCTCCAGGAATGAAATCAATTTGATGCTCGATGCCTCTAATGGGAGGTAACCCCCTAAGCATTTCCTCCGGGAATACATCTCCAAATTCCTACAACAAATCAATAGCAAAATTGGAGAAGGAGTTGTGAGTTACATCAAGATTTAGGAGTGACTCCTTGTACACCATCAACAAGACTTGTTGATTTCCCTTTACTGTTCTCTCTACTTCCCTTCTTTTGGCGTAAAATCTCATTTTTTTCTTCCACTCTTTCTTTTGTCTCCTTTTCTTTTCACTTTCTTCTTCATTATTCTTTTCATCCCTCCCTTTATTCCCACTCGACTCTCTCCTGTCAATCTCCTTTTCTCTCTTCTTTTCCTTCTCTTCATCATCTTCCTTTTTGAGCTTCATTTGATCCTTGTAAACGTCCTTCGGACTTAATGGTAACAAGACCACCGTTTTCCCTTTCTTATGAAAGCTATACCTATTTTTCCTCCCATCATGTATAGCCCTCCTATCAAATTGCCAAGGCCTTCCTAGTAGGATGTGGGTGACTTGCATAGGGACTACATCACAACACTTGATCATTGTATGCCCCTATATGGAAATTAATGAGCACCTTTTTGGTTACTTTTGCCACCTCGTGTTCACTTAACCATTGTAGCCTATAGGGATTATGATGCCTCATTGTTGGTAACCCCAGTTATCCACCATGACTGAACTTGCCTCATTGATGCAACTCCCCACCATCAGTGATCACACTACACACCTTATCCCCCACAAGACACCTAGTATGAAAAATATTCTCTTTGCTCCCCTTCGTCACTAACCTTAACTTAAGTGTTGAGGGCTCTCATAGTAACCAAAGATTTTGGTGGAATAACAACCCCTTCTACCTCCGCATCACTTTCACTCTTACGTTGCTCAACTTCCTCCTTGTCATCCTCCGAGAACCATTCCCCATTTCCAATGACCATCACTCCCTTATTAGGACAATCTCTAGAATAATGTCCCCCTCCCTTGGCATCCTTTAGTTTATCCTTATTGGCCAACACTTCGCTCCCTTTTGAAGGTTCAATCCTATCTTTTGTTGCTACCTTATCATTTCTCTCCTTTCCCCAATTAGACTTCCAAAAAGAGCTCGAACCGGATTGTAATTTCTCATAACCCTTCTTAGTGGTCCTATCCTTCCTTTTCAATTGATTTTTCACCTTTATAGCCTTATGTACAAGTTCCTCAAAATCCACATAATGATTTAGTTCTACCAAATCGTATTTCCCTCATCATCTCCTTCTCCATCTCCTTGTAATAATCCTCAAGGCTCCTTGAACCTTGAGTAAGAGTTTGCAAGTTTTGGTAAAGCCCCCTATAGTAATGGTTAGGTACAAACCTCTTCCTCATTAGAGCTTTCAACTCATCCCAAGTTTGCACACTATTCTCCAAGTTTCTCTTTCTAGTAAGTAGGAGATTATCTCACCAAGCCAATGCACAGTCGGTGAACTAAAGCACCACTATCTTCATCTTCTTCTCCGCGAAGTAATCGTGACACTCAAAGATCAACTCTATTTTTCTTTCCCACTCCATGTAAGCCTCCGGATCACTCTTCCCTTGGAATGATGAAATATTTATCTTGAGGTTCCCAATATTCCCATCTACTCCATTCCCCCCTCAACGTTCTCTTCTATTACCCCGGTTATACCTATCACCCTTATTTCTCCCAACATCCCAATTTGGTTCACTCTCAACATCACAATACAAGTCATCAACAAATTTGCCCCTAATTTTCCTCCTATATCTTCTTCTATTATCACCTCTCCTAGGTGGTGCTTCTTCCCTTCTTTCTTCTAACCTATCCAACCTTCCACAAGTCACTTAATTGCCTTGTAATATTCACTAAAAGAGTTTGTATCATCTCCCTCCAATCTTGATTTGTAGCATTGGTACTGTGACTTGTTTCGCTGAATGAGACATGGTGTGCTAGTGTGAAAGTGTCCTCACTAATTTCCTCGTGTATCACACAAAATTTGAGGACTTTCAGTAGAAATAAGCTCACCATTCCAAGTTTTCTCACTCAATCCTCTTCCAAACAAGTCCTCTAGAGAACGTAACAAAGTAATTCGGGTAAGTTACTCTTTGAGAATTTAACCACAATAATCAATGACGGGTGACAAGAAAAATCAATAATAAGCAGAATTTATTACTTACTTCCAAAAGGAAGTAGAATGAGGGAACAAAACAATGAAATAAATACAAAGGCCTCAAGAGATGGAATGATCCTTTGATCAAGGACAAACAATTTTTCCAAGTAAAAATAGACAATGGACAATTATCACAAGTAATCTAACAATCAAATGTAGGTGTTTAGGTGTTGCTCAAATAAGTCACAATGGATGAAGGTTTCTCAAAGGCATTTCCACAAACACTTTTTGCTCAATCATTCAATAAGGTAATGAATGACAATAAGTTGGTAGTTGGAAACTCTAGGTGAATATTAACAGCAAGAAGTAACAACACAATATGGATATGATGGAAACTTTAGATGAATATTATCAACAAGAAGTAACAACACAATATGTATAGGATGATAGAACAAATTTCTTTCTTGCTTTCAAGATTTTAAAAACGAGGAACAACAACAGGAAGAACAATTAAGATAAAGGATAGTTACCAATTTTTAGAGCCTTGATCTGATACAAAATGATGTGAACCCCCTTGGTATTGGACTAAGAAATCCTACATGTATTGAAATCTCCTAAGGAAGCCAAAGATTGGTAGTGTTTGATCTTGAGCTCAATCAAAACCAGCTCAAGTAAAACTAGGAAAATGATCCCTAATTCCCCAGGAGTAATGGATGATAGCACTTAAGATATAGGATTAAAATCTCAAAAGAAATCAACCCTTATAAGTTCATCAAAAAATAAAGAACATTGAAATGGAAGAGAATGTTCATAGCCACCATTTGTGTTTTCAAAATACAAGCTAACCCTAATTGATAATAGAAGGGCCCTATTATAGTAGAGAGTGTTTGGAACAAAAGAAATTACAAGAAAAATAAGAAAAACAAGACAAAAATAGGCTCCAAACTCGGGTGAAAATTCTGCCTATGCTGGTGCAGCCGAATTGGCCGTTCTGCCCAGAATCAGATCCACTGGTGCGGGCGCAATGTATTGATTGTGAGGCCGTACATAAGTTTCTACCAAAAAACTTCCCAGAATTGAACCACGGTACGACCATATGGGTAATGACGTGTCGCCGCACGAAACTTCCAAAAATTTCCCTTTTAGTCCTTTAATTTCTTGAATCGCTCTTTTAGTCCTCAACTCCATTTCTTTCGCATGATTGGTCCTTGCTTCAATCAAAATAATTTCTCTTAGCTTTATGGCGTCCAAATCAAACCCCACCTTTAATGCTTCTCCTATTTGAGCTTGACTTATGAGATATTGTACTAGTTCCTCCATTGACTCTAATATCTCTTTGGCTTTTGATCGCGTAGCGCGGCCTACCAGCACATGGACCGAGCTTGACGTCCTTGAATCTCATCAAATTCTTTTAGTCGGGCCTAGATCTTTCATTTCAAATTCCAGTTCTGACTTAGCTTTTATAGAAGATTTATCATTCATAGTATGGCTAACAATTAACATATCGTCAACATATAAAAGCAAATACGTGGCTCTTTCACCACCAGCACCATTATAGAATAAACAGGGATCATAATTAATATTTGAAATCAAACTTATGCATAAAAGTATCAAATTTCTTGTACCACTGCCTGGGAGCTTATTTGAGCCCATACAGAGATCGTTTAAGCAAACAAACATGATTTTGTTTACCATGTACCTCAAAACCCTGTGGTTTTATATAAATGGTTTCATTAAAATTATCGTACAAAAATGCGGTTTTGACATTAAGTTGCTCAAGCTCCCAGTTGAAATGAGTTACAAAAGCAAGAAGTATTCTTATAGAGGTGTACTTGACTATAGGAGCAAAAATCTTATTGTAGTCTACAGCCTGTTTTAGAGAAAAGCCTTTTACAACTAATCTTGCTTTGTACATCACTCCACCCTCTTGAAATTCCCCCCTTTTAATTCCGATCTTCCATTTGCAATCATGCAATCAATCACTTTCTGATCTTTCAGTTTTGAAACTAGAATCCAAGTTTCGTTCTTGTTTAAAGAATCCATTTATTCTTTCATTGTGGCAAACCACTTATTTTTATCTTTAGAAAGGCGTTTCATTAAAAGAGCAAGGTTCACAATAATAAGAAAAAGAAGATGTATAAAAGGATACAAAATCAGGATCTGAAATCCTAACCAAATGTGTTATATGCCTTCTAGTTCTGTCCCTAGCTGGTTGTTAATCATTCAAAGGATTTTCAACAGACAAATCATGCTCAATTTCAACATTCTCAGCAGGTAAATCATGTAGATTTTCATCAATTGGAACATTATCAGGTACATCATTTATAGGATTCACATTTTCTCCATCTTGAGGTGTCTCCACCCCAAGAGGAACATCAGAAACATCAAAGACAGGGTTGAAATCAGCCCAATAAGTAATACCATGCCTCCGAACAGAATTTTCAAACTATTTAAAATTAGATTTAATTTTAACACACAGCATTTCAGACTCATTAAACACAACATCTTTACTAATAATGACTTTAAAACCCCTATTTTGAAAATCCCATAATCTGTCACTTTGGTCCCTTCTTTATAACAAAGAAAAACACATTCCAAAGACCTGATTTTTAGTTTTCCATGTTTTTTATTTGCATAAGATGCACATCCAAAAGCGATGCAGTTACAAGTCACTTAATAATGAAATTAATACAAATTAATTTTACCGTTACAAGTCACTTAATTATGCAATTAAGAGAGAGTTAATTCATAGAATAAGTTTTATTTTCATTTATTGTATTAGTAGTATAAATAGAGACCAAAGACATCAGTTGTAGGGGACCTATTTCGTGAATATTAAAATTATAAAGTTTTATTCAAGTATTCTCTTAAGTTTTTCCAGATTTTTCTTAAAAATCTTAGCTCTAACGGTGTTTGGAGTACTCTTTTTCTCCTGATTCTTTTTGTCAAAGAATCAGATTGCTTTAAGTGGTTTCAGAACTTGTAAAGACCTGTTACTACAATTGAGTAATGGCTGGAGAAGGTGAACAAGGAGCTGTGGAAGCAGTTTCCTGAGAGGAATTTCAGAATCTGCAGCAGCAACTAGCCCAATTATGCACTAGACTCGAGCACGCTGGTCTATTTGGTGTCACCTATTTTCCAAATATGGAGCAAATGGGAGAACCTATGCGTAATCAGCAAAGAAATATTGGAAATTAGCACCCAAATGTGCAAAATCAGCTGCTGGATGAGTCGTCTGATGAAGAAATTAATGCATTTCTTGCAGTAAGGCAGCCAAGAATCAACCGTAGAAATGATCAAGATTCAAGGATAAAGTTAGATATCCCTGAATTTACCGGAGACAAGCAACCGGAAGAAGTTTTAGATTGGCTGAATGAAGTGGAAAGGATCTTTGAGTTCCTTGACTATCCAGAGAATAAAAGGGTAAAATTGGTGACTATAAGATTGAAGGGTATGCTTCTTCTTCATGGTAGCAAGTTCAAATGACAAGAATACAGTCGGGAAAGGACAAAATTACAATATGAAAACACATGTGCCTGTTGAAAACTGAAGTTCAAGTGATACATCAGTATTTGATGGGACTGAGGCCAGCAATTAGAAATTTGGTGGAGCTGCAGCCTTGTTGGACTTTGGCTAGTACTGTCCAGCTAGCCATGAAGGTTGAAAGCCAACAAAAAACAGCCCCGCATTCGTTATTCTCAACTTGGGAAAGAGCAAGGCCAATTTAATACTGATGCAATTCAAGGCAACAGCGGAGTGAAGTCCTCGACATTTCCAAATCAGGTGCAGAATTTTACTGCAGCCACTAGTTCACAAGGTCAAGGGCAAGGAAGAGGTCGAGGACGAGATTCTGGAGGTAATGTTTTAGGAAGAAGTAATCAGCCATCTCAATTTGTTGGTGGAACAATAATATGCTACAAATGCGGAAAGGAAGGACATAGATCTTCAGAATGTCGAAAAATGAATAACAATTTATTAGCTAAGGAAGACGTCGATGATCTTAGCATTAATGAGGAAGATCCCATTGATGAAGAAGGGAAAGAAAATCTGCTGGAATTTGCTGAGAATGATGACATATGAAGACCGAGATCTCCCTAATCTTGTTGTCTGACGTGCCATGCTATCTCCTAAAGTGTCCACAAGTGATTGGAGGGGTAACAACATTTTCAAAACAAAATGTACCAGCAATGGGTGACTTTGCAATGTCATCATTGATGGAGGAAGTTGAGAAAATCTAGTGTCTCAAGAAATCGTGACGAAGCTGAACCTTGAAGTTCAACCTCATCCAAAGCCTTACCGCATAGCATGGTTCAAGAAAGGAGGTGAAATAAAGGTCACTCATCAATGCCTTGTTCCTTTCTCTATTGGGAAATCTTATTTAGACAAAGTTTTACGTGATGTGGTGGAGATGGAGGCATGCCATTTACTACTTGGTAGACCATGGAAATTTGACAATAAAACCATCCATCATGGAGAAAAGAATGTTTATACATTCTACAAAGATGGAGTTAAAGTCGTACTTGCTTCAATGAAGGAAGAAGACTCCTCTAAAGCAACGGATGAACACTCCTATTTAGGCATGCGGGAATTCTTGGCTGAATTGGAAGAGCAAGGAGTTGCTTATGTTTTGTTAATGAAACAAGAAAAACTGGACCAGCAAGCAATACCTACTAAGATGTGCACATTTCTTGGGAAATTTGCAACTATTTTCCCATCAGAATTACCCTCAGGTATGCCTCCAATAGGACTATTCAGCATCACATCGATTTAGTTCCGGGAGCAAATCTTCCAAATTTACCACATTATCGAATGAGTCCAAAAGAACATGAGGAACTCAAGAGACGGGTTGAAGAATTGCTAAAAATGGGGTTTATTAGGGAATCAATGAGCCCATGTGCAGTCCCTGCCCTCTTAACTCCAAAAAAAGATGGTACATGGAGAATGTGTTGATAGACGAACTATTAACAAGATTACCATCAAATACAGATTCCCAATCCCAAGGCTTGATGACATGTTGGATATGTTGCATAGAGCTAGGGTGTTTTCCAAAATTGATCTCAAAAGTGGCTACCATCAAATCCGGATTCGTGAAGGTGATGAATGGAAGACAGCATTCAAAATCATAGAAGGGTTATATGAATGCAGGGTAATGCCTTTTGGTTTATCAAATGCTCCTAGCACATTCGTGCATTTGATGAATCAAGTTCTAAAGCCATTCATTGGAAAGTTTGTTGTCATTTATTTCGATGACATCTTGATCTATAGTCGTGATAAAGATGATCATTTGCTGCACTTGAGAGAAGTTCTCATTGTTTTGCAAGAAGAAAAGTTGTATGCCAACCTAAAGAAATGCCAATTCATGACGAGTTCTTTGCTGTTTTGGGATATATCATCGGTTCTAAGGGGATTCAGGTGGATGAAAGTAAGGTTGAAGCCATAAAAAGCTAGCCAACACCTTCTACAATTGCTGAAGTTAGAAGTTTCCATGGTCTAGCCTCATTTTATAGGTGTTTCATCAAGAATTTCAGCAGTGTAATGGTCCCTGTTACTGATTGTTTGAAAAAGGGCAAGATCGGAAGAGCACACGTCGAGTGGTCTATCGATAGATTAAAGGAAAGCTGATTTCAGCACCTATCTTAGTATTACCTGATTTTCAGAAAATGTTTGAATTGGAGTGTGATGCATCTGGAATCGGGATTGGTGCAGTAAAGCATATCAACAGCCAAAAGAAACTGAACAAAAGGCATGCACGTTGGGTTGAATTCTTGCAACAATTTACCTTTGTTATTCGGCATAAATCTGGGGCTAGCAACAAGGTAGCAGATGTACTAAGCTGGAGGACTATGTTATTGACACAAATGAGTTTTACCATTGAAGGGTTTGATTCTTTCAAAGAGATTTATGCTACTGATATGTTTTTTTGCCCCAATTTGGAAGGATTGTAGCAGTGGGCAGCAAGGTAATTATTTATTACACAATGGTTTCTTATTCAAAGGTAACCAGCTTTGTGTACCAGATTGCTCTTTGAAGAAAAGGATCATTCAAGACATGCATGGTGGAGGCTTAGGTGGACATTTTGGTCAAGATAAGACATATGCCATGATTGAACAAAAGTTCTTTTGGCCCAAGATGAGGAGAGATGTTCATCAATTTGTGAAAAGATGTCATGTGTGCCAAGAATCAAAAGGAAGAGTACAAATTACAGGCTTATATACACCATTACCAGTACCAATAGCTCCTTGGGAAGACATAAGCATGGATTTTGTGGTGGGATTGCCTAGAAGTCAGCGTGGTATGGATTCTATCTTTGTGGTTGTTGATCGATTTTCAAAGATGGCTCATTTTATTAGTTGTAAGAAGACTAGTGATGCATCAAACATAGCTTCTCTTTACTTTCGATAAGTTGTACGATTACATGGCAATCCAAAGTCAATCACTTCAGACCGAGATTCAAAATTTCTATCTCATTTTTGGAGGACATTGTGGAAAAAGCTTGGTATTAAACTCCAATACAGTACATCCTATCATCCTCAAAGGGATGGACAAACTGAGGTGATCAACAGAAGCTTGGGGAATCTGCTAAGATGTTTGGTTGGTGAAAATTCCAAACAATGGGAGGCTGTGATATCGCAAGCTGAATTTACATACAATTACCACAAGAATCGAACTACTGGAATGAGTCCTTTTGAGATTGTTTATGGTAAGAAGCCAGTTCATTTCTATGATTTAATTCCCTTGTCACAAATGGGAAAAAGTCATCTAAAAGGAGAAGAAATGGCTCAAAAGATGCAACAACTACATGAGGAGATTAGATTGAGGACTGAGCAATCCAATGCGAAGTACAAACAACATGTAGATTTAAGGAGACGAGCTAAAATTTTCAAAGAAGGAGATATGGTGATGGTATTCCTACACAAGGAAAGATTTCCAGCTAGGTCTTACTCCAAACTAAGCAAAAAGAAGATTGGTCTATACAAGATCATCAAGAGAATTAGGGAAAATGCTTATCAAGTTGATTTGCCTAAACATATGGGTATTGATTCAATCCTTAATGTCTCATAACTTTATGACTACCATGGTAAGGACAAAGATGGTCATGATGCTAAACTCGAGGACAAGTTTCTCCCAAGGGAGGGAATTGATGCAGTTACAAGTCACTTAATAAGGAAATTGATACAAATTAATTTTACCGTTACAAGTCACTTAATTATGCAATTAAGAGTGAGTTAATTTTTAGAATAAGTTTTATTTTCATTTATTGTATTAGTAGTATAAATGGAGACCAAAGACATCAGTTGTAGGGGACCTATTTCCTGAATATTAAAATTATCAAATCTTATTCAAGTATTCTCTTAAGTTTTTCAGATCGGAATATCGTCTGTAAAAATCTTGGCTCTAACGGTGTTTGGAGTCTCTTTATCTCCTAATTCTTTTCTTCAAAGAATCAGATTGCTTTAAAAAGTTTTCAAATAAGAATAACCAGACAAATAGCCATTCCAAACTTGTTTGGGGGTTTTATTATCAACAGCAGTGGAGGGACTTCTATTAATAAGATAAGATGCATTTTTTACATATTCACCCCAGAAAATGTTGGGCATTCCTACCCCAAACAACATACATCTTTTCTTATTTAATAAAATCCTATTCATGCATTCAGCAATGCCATTTTGCTATAGAGTATGTGTTACGATTCTATGCTTCAAAATTCTATTTTCTTTGTAAAATTGGTCAAACTCAGTATTATAGAATTCCAGCCCATTATCGGTTCTCAAAACCTTAATTTTCTTACTGGTTTCGTTTTCACAAATAAGTTTCCAATTTCTGAAATTCTGAAAAGTTTCATATTTGAGTTTTAACAAAATTGCCCAATTTTTTCTAGAAAATTCATCTACCAAAATCAAGTAATACCTAAAACCAGAAATTTTTTGAATGGAGAAGTTGTTATGACCCGAAACTTGCTATTTAATACTATTCTATTTTATGGTCAAAGTCAAAGGTAGAATAGTCAAGTCAAGGTCAAAATTAAATTATTTTGGCCAAAGTCCAAGCCATCAATGGGTTAAAGTAAATAAATTAATTATTGGAGGGCTTGTATGTAAACTATTATAGATCGAGGATCAAGTTGCATTACTTTAATAAGTTGAGGCTCCTTGAGCGTAAATTTCTCATATATGTAAGACAATTTTCTTGCAAATAGGAATTATACATACAAATACACAGAACACACGCATCGGGCAGAAAGAAGGAGAAAATGGGAAGAAAAAGAAAAGAAAAAGGGAAAAGGAAGAAAAGGAAAGAGATCCGGCCTGAATTCTCGGAGGAATCTTGATTGAGCTCGGGTTTTACCATTCTGCATTTATTTTTAAAAGGTAAGTGGAAGGTTTAATTGTTTTACATTTTGTTAAATTTGGGGCTTTTGCTAAATGGATTAAATATGAGATATATTGAAAGGGAAATGATGGTTTTATAAGGTTACTTATCTATTCAAGATTCTTAAAGCATGGGCTTTGTTTGAGATGTTAAGGTTTTAAGTATTTGTGTAGCTCTACAGATTTAACCAAGTTAAACACATTGAGCTCTACTTTGGTTTAATTTGTGTTAATTGATATGGAAATTAAAAACACATAAAGTTGTTATTGAAGTTATGAAGCTTTATGGTGTAACTATGGGTTTATGAAAGGTAAATCAAGGCTGATTATTGTTAAATAAAAGTGATGTTTAGGCTTTAAATTCATGGAATTAATATAATTTGTTGGCTAAAGTGTGGTCAAGAGTGACTACAATAAATGGACATCTTGTATGCATAACATCGATCTATATTATGGTTGGGCTATAATGAGGTAAAAAGAAGTAAGAATTAAATTGGGATTTATTTGGTCGTTGATTTTATTAGATATGTATGAACAGGATGGGTTGCTTATAAGGTATAAGTTGGAATAAAAATATATTGTGATTAATTAAGGGATTGCCATCATGTAAATTTTGACGACAATTTTAAGGGAATTTCATTTATGTGGTTGATTTTATTTGGTAATGTATTATTGAGATTTTTATGTTGAGATGGTATATTTTGTTGGGTATATGATTTGATAAATAAATGTTATTGGATGATAGAGGCATGATATTAAGATATCAATGAGTAGAATGGATATGTACATATGTGAATAACAATCGGATTATTAAGAATGGTTATCAACAAGTGATTTTGGTTCCAAGGATCTAAGTGGATTATTATATTCCTTGTTTAGTATGGGATGTTGTGTATTAAAGTGGATTGTTAAATTATAATTCCAGGTGGTGATGAACAGTTTGGAAAGGCATGCCGGTCGAGCTAGCTGTGTTCTTCAATTTTGTGAGTGCAAAAATGTTTTCCAAAGATTAAGCATGCTTTTCATCACGGCATATTAAATGTTTTACTTTTTAAAAGCTAAGCATGTTTTCCTTATTATGGCAATATACTGTTGGGATTTATGCCCAGTAAAGTGTAGTTGAGTGAATTGTAAATAAACAATTATTTATTTATAGAATAAATGCGATGTTTATTATTTGCAAACTTGTTAATTAAAAGCGGTAATGAAGTTCCATTGGTTGCTTTGAAAAAATATTAAATGAGTACTTTGGAAGTACAGAAGATGCGTTTAATATTTCAACTATAAACATTAGTCCAGAACCAAGAATAAAGGTTGGCACTTAATTCTATTAAGGTTCATTTGTCTATCACTCTAACTTAATAAAGTAGGCGATTTATCTTGATAGTTGCGACTGGTTGAGGTCGTGAGTGATGACATGGATATACTTCAAGATAAGTATATTGGATAGAACCATTGTGTGAACTTAGTTCCAAAGCATGAACGTGCGCGTGAATTAAAGCTCCACATGACTGTCATACAGTTCATCTAAATCTATCTCGGGTAGGTTATGTTATGGAGCAATCTTAAGGGACTTAGATATACTATGTGTGAGACTGAATAAATATTTTGTAAATATACTCTACATGTTGGGAACCGGAGGAGAGTGAAATAATGGAATGCCTACTGCGAGAGGAATCCATTACTCTTGAATAAAGAGTTAAAATGATCTACTTAAATTAATCATCTGCTAGTATGATTTCAGGAATCTAACGTTAGTATTTAGAGGACCATGCTAAATAGAAATCATAGCAGTGATGATTGAGAGTTAAGCGAAGCGTATAATTAATTAGGTGATACGGTCATGTGCATGCCTAAATAATTATTGGATCATAAGACTGGGACCAACTGTTAGATTGATAAGTCAAGAAGATAACTAATTGCAGAATTAATTATTTTAGTTCCTGTGATTATTTATATAATTAGAAGTAGGATTATATCATCTTTGGTAGAGTGTACGAATTATTAATAATTAAATCAGACAGTTTGGATTAATTTGATTGATTTTAATTATTGGGAGCCTAATTATATAAATCCGATTGGGTCCCTCTGAAAGCTTATAGAAAGTCAAAGAGTTACTTGGAAAGGAATTCTAAGGTTTACACAACCCTACTAGGAATAGAACTCTTCTGTCTTGCAAGACACGAAAGAGCCTTGGATTTTTCCTTATAAATATGGGAAGGAGGCGGTCTTATTTCTCATTCCCCGAAAGAGCCGCGCCCCCTACAATATTCTTGTAGAGAATTAATTCTCTACGGTTCGGCTCTTGTGTTGGGTTTTGGAGAATTCCTAGCGGTGCCCACTCACCGGTGCAATCCAAGACTTGGAAGCATTCCAGAGAAGATCCAAGGGTTGGGAGCTAGCAGTTCTTACCAGATTGCTCATAGGATTAATTGTTTATGAAAGGTATATTCTACTCACTCTTTTTTGGCAATTAATCGTTCTTATATTGAATTAAGCACCCAGATCGATCCTATTTTAAAAGAAAATAATTTCTTTTTGAAATTATTGCTATTCGTTTTCTTGTTTCAAAGAACTGGTATCAAAGTGTGTCTGGATCTTCATTTCAATATTGGAATTGACATGACCATAGGGATGCATGTTTTATAGCTTTGAGGGATGCTTAGTATTCATAGATGTTTATATGAATATTTATATGTATGAATGGATTCATTTAATTTATGGTTTTATACAATTATTTGTTGCCTGGTTATTGGTTTGTAATATGTTTTTCCATCGAGTCTGTAAATTCAATTTATGTTTTTTTTTCAAATAGATCAACTGTAAACCCTAATTATTGGGTATAGGAACTGCAATGTATTTCTTGTATGATTATTAGATATATTGAATATTGGAATGAGAATAATATATTGAAAGGCAGACGAAGAAGATGATAAAAAAAACACCCATTGCTGGAGGTGAGGCGGCCGCGTGCACCACAGTTGCCTCAAAGTCGCCCGACCAGATTGCTGCCAGGGCCATGCGAGTAGTGCCTCAAGGCATTGCAGATGGCCTGACTAGGCTGCAATCACACAGTCCACGGGGTAAGGCACTGCTGCTATGTGGTCCTGACCGCTGCTACGTGAAGCAGCAGCCCAGAGACTACTGCATTCGCGCTTGTTCTTGCAGTGGCAACCGCGGCTTGTCCACAGGGCCAGTGTCGATTCATCGTCGCCAGATTCCGGCAGTGGTGGCGGCTGATGAAGATGGTGCTAGGGTTTTGACATCCTACCAATTTGGTGCTATTTCTGTCAATTGTGAATTAGGGTTTAGCTTAGGCCCTAATTCATTTTGGTTGGATCAATGACTATATTTGGGCCTGATTACTGATATGATACAGTGGGAGCCCAATTGAACCATGGACCGGACTAAAGACAAAGGAATTAAATTATTTTGGGCTTGAATCCAAGGGTGTAATTTAATCTTTGTTTTGTTTGAGGCCACAAATAATTATCTTTATTAGCTTTATTATTGTTATTGCTTTGAATGCCATGATTGAATGATTTTCATGTGTAATTCATATAGATTTGAATTATTAGAATCACTCTAGGGAATCTATATGTTCATGCATTGGTTAGCCTTTATCAAATTTATTTGACTACACACGAATCCTTAAATAATTAGATTGTTTAGTTAATTTGACTAATTAAACGGTTGGTAATTATTTAAAAATTATTAGAACCCATTACTTTTTAAAAAAGATTCAGTGGAAGAGTGTCTAAGGACCCACAGTCTCCTTTTGTCAATCCGTTTTAAAGAATAGAATATTGTCTCGAGCTGGCCTTGTTAACAGACTCCCTAAAGGAGGACTTTATATTCTTGATCTTAGTATCAGATTCCTTAGCGTAGGATTTGCACAAATAGGATCTTGAAATTTTGATCATCTTAAAGATGAGGGTATTTCATAAATCTAAGTATTTGTAAATCTGGACAAAGGTTATACACTTAAATCACTTTACTGATTAACCTCTAAAAGAGGCTCTAATCTTTAAAGCTGGTGACCAAAGGGAACGGTGTGAGTTTTTGGTTAAGACGCTTAGTGTCAGATTAACGAGAAAAATTGAGTGGGAGCAAAACCCAGCTTAATCAATAGGTCACAGTGACCATGCCTAAAGTGTGGGTAGACGATCATTGGAATTAAGTCATCGTTGTGCGTATTGTAGTTTAATGGGTACTACACATGCATTCATGCATCATGCACTAAACTATAGTTACTACTGTATTAATATGCTTGTTTTCTTATTTTCAGTCACACAAAATGTCTCTCAATCCACTCTCTACTATACTGAACAAAAACATACTTACTGGTGATAACTATCACGATTTGAAACGTAAACTCATGATCATACTAAATGCTGATAACATCGAGTATGTACTTGAACAGGAATACCCTGAAAAACCTGATGATATGTCTACTAAAACCCAAAAGAATGATAATGATAAGTGGGTTAAAGCTAACAAGTTGGCATGCTTCTAGATTAAGGCACTTATAAGTAATGTATTGTAGCAGAAACATGACCATTTGGGCTCCGCTTATGACATAATGGAAAGCCTTCATGAGATGTTTAGGAAAAAGGACAGACAAGATCATTTTGAGGTTATATATGCCTTTCAGAACATACTCATGAAACCCAGGACGCCGGTAAAGGAGCACATGATGACCAGGATTGCGCTGTTGAACCAGGCCTAAGTTCTAGGGGCTCAAATCGACAAGGAAGCTCAACAAGACATGGTGATTAATTCACTATCTGAGATGTTCTCATAGTTTAAAGTGGATTACCATATGCACAGGCATGACATGACGTTGAGTGAGTTGATGAATCAGCTCATCATATGGAATTGGCTCTAAAACATAACGGCGGTCAAGCATATGTTGCTACAAGTAGACCATCTACGCCTAAGGCTAAATCCAAGGGTAAGAAGAGGAACCGTTCTACTAGATCAGAGACTTCTGCTAGAGCAAAGAAACAGCCCAAGGGTAAGTGTTTCAACTATGGTGAGAAGGGACACTGGAAGGAGGACTGTACTAAGCCTGAAAAGGCGCGTACATATGAGTCTTTCTCTGCAGAGACTTGTTTAGTGGTTGACTCTACCAAATATTGGCTAGTAGATTCTGGAGCCACTAACCATATTTGCATTCAAATGTAGGATCTAATGGAAACAAGAAGGCTCAGTAGGGGTGAATTAAACATCACCGTGGGCACTTGAAGAGTTGCATCAACATTAGCAGTAGGAATAGTTCATTTTAATTTTGGCAGTGGTAGGACTTTGATTTTGAAAGACTGTTATTTAATCCCACAAATGAAAAGAAATTTGATTTCAGTTTCATGTTTATATGAGCAAGGTTATTCAGCAGATTCTATGCCTAAAGCATTTTTTATCAGAATGAATAAAACTCATATTTGTACTGGATATTGAACAATGGTCTTTATATGTTAGAGCCTTCTACCTTAGAACATTATGCAGCTGTTGCTGAAAATCAAAGCGTTTCTTCAACTAATGAAACTCACCTATGGCATCTTAGACTTGGACACATCAACCTGAACGGGATTGGAAGGTTGGTCAAGGATGGACCTTTAACTGGTTTAGAGGTCGGGTGCATGCCAACCTGTGAGTCTTGTTTGAAAGGTAACATGACCAAGAGACCCTTTTCTACAAAGGGTCATAGGGCCAGTGAGGTCCTAGAATTAATCCATTCCGATGTTTATGGTCCTTTGAACACACCAATATGAAATGGTCATGAGTATTTCGTGACTTTCACAGATGACTGCTCAAGATATGGCCACGTATACTTAATGACTTGAAAGTCTGAAACGTTCGAAAAATCCAAGGAGTTTCAGGCTGAGGTTGAGAAATAATAAGGTAAAAAAGTTAAAACCCTTCGATCAAATTGAGGAAGTGAATACTTATCAGGTGAATTCAAGAAGTACATATCGGAACATGTGATTGTATCCCAACTGACCGCGCCGAGGATGCCTTTACAGAATGGCCTGTCAGAAAGAAGAAACTGGACTTTGTTAGACATGGTATGATCAATGATGAGTTTCTCAACACTATATACGCTTCAGACAGCTACATATATCCTTAATCCAGTACCTTCTAAGTCGGTTTCCAAAATCCCCTTGGAATTATAGAATGGTCGTAAACCAAATTTGCGCCATATACGTATTTAGGGTTTTCTGAAATATGTGCTGAATCGAAAGACTGAGAAGATATAATCAAGGACTGAAGTATGCCTATTCGTAGGCTACCCAAAAGGAACAGGAAGATTATTATTTCTATAGTCCTCAGGATAAGAAAGTATTTGTTTCATAAAATGCAACTTTCTTAGAGGACAAGTACATAGAAGACCAGGGATCAAAATCCAAGATTGTGTTAGACGAGATGAAGGATCCTGATCCTAAGTCATCTAGTCCGGGAACACAACCTGAGATTCCTGATGAAGAATATCCAAGTAGGAGGATCCATAAGGTGCAAGAATTGAGTGGAAGCGAAGAGGCTTTGCCTCAAGAAATCTTACCTCAATCTGGTGACCAGATGGATGAGGAGAATGTCGAACCGGTGGCAAATATCAAAATTGAAGTTGTACAGCCCAATCAAGGGGTCCAAGAACCTCCACCGCTTAGATGTAGTCAGAGGGTCATTAGGAAACCTACAAGGTACTTGTTAGTGGTAGAACCCTATATGGCAATCTCCACAGAACAAGAAAATGATCTGACTACGTTCAAGGAAGCAATGGAGGATGTGGATACAGAGTCTTGGAAAAATGCAATGAACTCTGAATTGGAGTTAATGCATTCCAATGAAGTCTGGGAACTTGTGGATAGATCTGAAGGGAAAAAACCCATAGGTTGCAAGTGGGTCTACAAGGGGAAGAAATGAGTGGATGGGAAGGTCAAAACCTTCAAAGCAAGATTGGTGGCCAAGGGTTTTGGCAAATTGATGCTAAGACAGCATTTTTGAATGGACAACTTGATAAATGTATCTACATGGTACAACCAGACGAGTTTGTTGCTTTAGGACATAAACAAAAGGTCTGCAAATTGCAGAGGTCCATATACAGACTTAAACAAGTATCCAAGTCTTGGAACAAAAGATTTGACGAAGTGATTAAAACGTATGGTTTTGATCAGAACTTTGACGAACCTTGCGTCTACAAGAAGAAGCAGGAAGATAAGATAGTTTTTTCTGGTGCTTTATGTGGATGACATATTACTTATCGAAAACGATGTAGGAATGTTGTTTGTTGTGAAAGCGTGGTTGGCCCAACAGTTCTGCATGAAGGACTTAAGGTGAGGCTAGCTATATACTGGGGATCCAGGTTATACGGGATCGTAAGAATAAGTGGATAACCTTGTTATAAGCTTTATACATAAAAAAGATACTGGTTAGATTACCAATGCCGGATGCCAAGAAAGGGTTTCTACCTTTCAGGCATAGAGTTCACCTACCAAAGGGACCGATCTCCTAAGTCCCCATGTGAGGTAGAACGTATAAGTAGGATGCCTTATGCCTCAGTAGTGGGTGACTTCATGTATGCTATGCTTTGCCCTAGACCAGACATTTGTTATGCTATTGGGACGGTGAGTCGGTTTCAATCAAATCCAGGACTAGAGATCGGAAGAGCGTAGTAGTAAAGCATATATTCAAGTACCTTCAGAGAATGATCGATTATATACTGGTGTACTAGGAGCAGGAATTGGTTCCAGTTGGATATACTAACTTGGATTATCAGTTTGATGTGGATTCTCATAAATCCATGTCAGGGACTGTGTTTACTCTTGGTGGCGGTACTGTAGTATGTAGGAGCGTGAAGCAATCGTGCATCGTGGACTCCACCATGGAAGTTGAGTATGTTGCAGCTTGTGAGGTAGCAAAAGAAGCCGCCTGGCTTTGAAAGTTCCTTACGGATCTTGAGGTAATGCCTACTGCAGCTAGCCCTATTATGCTTTATTATGATAATAGTGGGGCAGTGGCTAATTCAAAAGAACAAAGAAGCCATCAAAGAGGGAAACGTATTGAGCGAAAAGTGTTATCTCTTAAGAGAGATTGTCCAGCGTGAGGATGTGACGGTCTGCAAGATTACCTCGGTAGATAACCTAGTCCATCTAGTTACGAAGAGCTTACCAGCTAAGAGCTTCGATGGTCATCTGGATGCTATGGGTATGCATGACATGAAACATACACTTTAGGGTAAGTGAGAGTATTGTTGGGATCTATGCCCAATAAAGAGTAGTTGACAGAATTGTAAATAAAAAATTATTTATTTATCGAATAAATACGACGTTTATTACTTGCAAACTTGCTAATTAAAAGCGGCAATGAAGTGCCATTGGTTGCTTTGAGAAAATATTAAATGAGTACTTTGGAAGTACAGAAGATACATTTAATATTTCAGCCATAAACGTTAGTCTAGAACCAAAAATAAAGGTTGGCACTTTATTCTATTAAGGTTCATTTGTCTATCACTCTAACTTAATAAAGTAGGCGATGTATCTTGATCGTCGTGACTGGCTGAGGTCGTGAGTGATCACATTGATATACTTTAAGATAAGTATATTAGACAGTACCATTGTGTGAATTTAATTCAAAAGCATGACCGTGCGCTTGAATTAAAGTTCCATATGACTGTCAGACAGTTAGTCTAAATCTGTCTCGGATAGGTTCCATTATGGAGCAATCTTGAGGGACTTAGATATGCTGTGGGTGAGACTGAATAAATATTTGTTCAATATATTCTGCATGTTGGGAATTGGAGGAGAGTGAAATAATGGAATGCGTGCAGTGAGTGAAATCCGTTACTCTTGAATAAAGAGTTAAATGATCTGCTTAAGTTAATCATCTGGAAATATGATTTCAGGAATCTAACATTAGTATTTAACAGACCATGCTAAATAGAAATCATGGCAGTGATGATTGAGAGTTAAGGGAAGCATATAATTAATTAGGTGATATGGTCAGGTGCATGCATGATTAATTGTCGGATCATTAGATAGGGACCAACTGTTAGATTGATAAGTCAAGAGGATAATTAATTGTGGAATTAATTATTTTAGTTCCTGTGATTATTTATATAATTAAGAGTTGTAATAATTCGTCGTTAGTGGAGTGTACGGATTATTAGTGATTAAATCAGACAGTTTGAATTAGTTTGACTAGATTTAATTATTGGGAGCTAGTTATGTAAATTCGATTGGGTCCCTCTAGAAACTTCTAGAAAGTCAAAGAGTTACTTGGAAAGGAATTCTAGGGTTTGCACAAACCTACTAGGAATAGAACTCTCCTGTCTTGCAAGACACGAAATAGCCTTGGATTTTTTCTTATAAATAGGGGAAGGGGGCGGTCTTGTTTCTCATTCCCCAGAAGAGCCGCGCCCCCTACATTATTCTTGTAGAGAATTAAGTGTCTATGGTTTTGGCTCTTGGGTCGAGTTTTGGAGAATTCCTAGCAGTGTCCACTCGCCGGTGCAATCCAAGATTTGGAAGCATTCCAGAGAAGATCCAAGAGTGGGGAGCTAGCAGTTCTTACTAGATTGTTCGTGGGATTAATTGCTTATCAATGGTATATTCTGCTACACTTTAGGAAATTAATCATTCTTATATTGAATTAAACATCCAGATCATTTCTGTTTTAAAAGAAAATATTTTTTTTAAATTATTGCTATTCCTTTTCTTGTTTCCAACAGGAAATTGATAAAATATTTAATCATGTTATTATGTTTAAAATGAAATTTCAAAGGGAAAATGATTATGCTCTGTGTTAAGAATTTCTAAGAAAATGTGTTATGTTATGTTACGAAATTATCAAGAAAGCATATTGTAAAGAATTATTTTAAAACCACCAAAGTGCCCATGTGATCTTTACCAGCTTTACACTAGTGTGACTTGTTATACAGTGTTAGACTAGCTTCAATGATGTTACTAGCTCTGTACCAGAGTGATTTGTTCTACGGTGTTAGACTAGCTATATACAGGTCTTTGGGATCACCCTTTGGAACTTGCTCTGCACGCGTATGACCAGTTATTCAGTTACTTAGTTATCATTCAATTCTGAGTAATATGCTTTATACATCGAGATTACTCTGTAAATGTGTGTTACTACTTAGCGGTACTTTTGGTGTGAATTTTCCAAATATCAGTATTTATCTAAATTTTCAGCTAGCCATTCAAATTTTAATTTTTAGAACTCTGTTACAGTTAACATATTAATTTAGATATCAGTTTTAGACTCAATTGTAGCATTCTTAGCAAAAGGTTACTATCTTGCACTTATGTGATTTCAGTACTATTATCATGGTATGCAGTTTTAGTATTATTTAAACTCATATTTCAAACTTAAAAAATGTTTGCAAAGCGTTTTTATAACTCTCGGCTTTTAAGTTGTAACTATAGATATATATTATAAAGTTCAATAGATTTCCAAAAATAAATAATATGGAAAAGTATATATATGTATTTGTGAGCTTATCCGCTCACTAAGTTATCAGCTCATATATTTTCTAACTTTTTTCTTATAGGGAGGATCGAGCTTGATGATCTATTGGATGGCCTAAGGAGTTCTCAGTCAGCCACCATTGTATTGCATTCATCTAATATTTTCATTATAATTTTAAACATAGATGTTTGATCATGGTTGGAAGCTTAGTTCTCATAAGTCACTATTTCTAGATTATTTAAACGCCGCGTAATTATATTTCTAGACATGCATTTATTGTTAATGATTGTTTTGAATTTAAATATGTTGAAAAGTGTTCCAATTTTATATCTTGGTGATCAAGTGAGTTATTGATGGAAAAAACATATTTGCTTCATTTTATACAATTTGTTTGGATGAGGTGATTTATACTTTCAGATTAGATAAGTCCACTTTATAGGAGAAACTCTGTCAAAATTTTTGCAAAATCATTTTAGCCAAAAGTTTATGCAGTTTCAAGATAAGTTTTTAGTTTACCTTGGCGGTGGGTCAAGGTCAAACTGGTATCTATCGTTGGTGCACGCCACGTGTCAAGTATAGTAGGATGGCCTGGAACCGGGCATGTCACTAGTCCCCAAAGATCAGCTTGTATATACTCCATTTTGTCTCTGGTTTTTTGTATACCTTTAGTGAATGGTAGCCTATGTTGTTTTCCCGTAACACTCTTGGCAAAATGGCAATTTTTCAATCTTATCTTTACCAAAAACACCATTTTTAAAAAAGAATCAACAAGCCTTTTTCACTTATGTGTCCAAGTCTATTATGTCATACTTGTGTTTGCTTTAAACATTGAATTGCAGAGGCACAGAGAACAATAGAAACAACATGTAGAGTAGTATACAATCCACTCACCTTAGGCACATTGATAGGCTCAAAAGAATCATCAATAATAACACGACAATGTCGATTCTTGATCCTTATATCAAAGCTAAGCTCATCCCACTCCCCCAATGACATTAAATTCTTCCTAACTTTAGAAAAATATCTGATTTTTTCTGAAGTAATGGTTTTATCATTATCAAACCTAATTGCCATGCTTCAAATGCCTTTAATCTCACAATCATCCTTATTAGCTAAGTACACATAGCCACCATGTACTAAAATGAGGTCAGAAAACCATTCCCTCACTGGACTCATGTGAAAAGTATAGCCAATATCCAAAACCCATTCAATTTTAGGGTTTTTAAACGTGAGAGCATAGACTCCACCATTTTTTTGGATATCATTTTGACCAACTACAATTTTTCCTTGGTTTGTCTAAATTTCGTTCAAATCACTAATCTTTTGAAAACATTCTTTACAAAATGACCAGCTTTTTTACAATAATAACATTTCTTTCCCTTTTTATTCTTCACTTTACCTTTGGAATTATTTTTTCCTTTTTCAGTAAAGTTTTTGTTTTGTTTAGAAGAAGAAGTTGCATAAGAATTATAATTTTTCTTGTTTTTAGAATGCTTGTCTTTAATAGTAAATGCCTCAGATTTTCTAAAATCTTTTTGTTCAATTTTCAATTCTAAGACTTTATTTCACAAAGAATTAATTATTATCTCAACTGTCACATTTTCTCTTCCATATTCTAAAGCATTTTTCAAATCTCTATACTTCTCACCAAGAGAATTTAAAAGAGCAATCACTTGTTGTTCAACGGAAATTTTTTCCTCACAATTTTCAAGCTCTTGAGTAAGTTTTGTAAACCTGCCAATATTTTCCTCAAGATTCAAAGAATTATCGAATTTAAAACTAAAGAACTGTTTCAAAAGATAACATTTATTTGGCATGGTCTTGGTGAGGTACAAGGTTTCTAACTTCCTCTAAATCTCACTTGCAGTCTTAGTCTCACCCACTTCTTCAACACACTTGCAGACAGGTGTAGAAAAATCGAATGCATATACACATATTTGTTGCAAGAAAAGAGCAAGCATCTTTTGGTGCCAGAGACTGAAGTCTCTAATACCCGACCACATATCAATATCGAAACGAGGAGCAACCATCACATAAGAATGCAACAAATGAATCACAAAGAATTAGTGCAAAATCCCAGCAATAGATGAATGACGGTAAAGATGACAGTAGGAGTTAATAAAGAAATAATCACCAGTAACACAATTCTTTATCCAAAATTATACAAAGTAATAAGTAGCAAAGGTAAACACTAATTAGCAGAATTAGTGGTCTGCACAGTCTCAAAACCAATGAAATTAATCGATTGGCTTCAAGACACAAGAAAACTAAACAATGCTTGACAATAATATTTCAAAATACACTTATCAAATCCTACAACCCCAGCCCCTTAGACTCAAAGATCCTTTCAGGAGACCCGATACAAAGGCAGCGAAGGATTCCTAATTCGACACGTTTCTTTTGAAAATATCAAACCAGAAAATTAAAGAGTTTAGTTTAGATGTTACCTATTGTTTAGTACTCCAAGCAATGTGAACAACCTCCAAAAATGCAAGAACACCTAGTAGAAACAGTAGGCAACCTTTGTTGCCCTAATTAGATTCAGCAGCCACCTATTGAGGTCAAGTATTCCAACAAATGGAATTAAAAATAGTTTCAGCCAATTGGAAATTGAAGAAGCAATTTTACTTGCTTCAAGAAAACAGAGTACTGTAGCTTCTCAAGAATTTTAGCTAGCAATATGTGACTCCATTTTGTCTTTGCCGTTGCTGGAATGCAGAAAAATTTTAAAAACAAACTGCAGCGAATTGCAGAGTCATAATCGCCCAAAAAACCAGCCAAGAATTTCCAACAGATGGAGGCGACTAGGAATCTTTGTGTTGACAAGAAGAACAGCCCTGAGAACTCTGGTTAGAGAAGAAAATGTTCGAAACTTTTCCAAGAAAATTCAGGTTCTATAATCGAACATAACATAGTGAAAAATACAGCCATTGACACGAGATTTCAACCTTGAATCCCAGCGAAAAACTCCTAACACCGAATTCAGTCTCCAGTGAATTCGCAGGTCTAGCAAACTGTCAAAAAGAGTGACCAGCAGTTGAATCTTGAAGAGTTTTGTGATGTCCCAGAACAGCAGCAACGAGCCACCAAAGAAATCTGCAATATGGACTGTCAAAGTACAGAGATAATTCCACCAAGTGAGTCCTCCGCCACTTCAATCAGCCAAGAAACCACAACCCCCTTCGATTCAAGCCTAGACCACACTAAGGGTTGCAAAATTAGAAGAAGAACTAGAAAGCTCCAAATTTTGCCTCTTCGATCAGAACCCTAAATCGTTAGTTAAGAACTGAAACCCCCAATTTCTTGTTCGGTTTGAACCTTAAATCTAACCCAAAAATAGAATCAAACAGTCGATTACCAGCTTCAAGTTTGCTCTGATACGACTTATTGGTAAAATTGACCCAAGAAGTAAGAAAATAGAACACAAAGAAAGGAACATGAAGATAATGTTCGCCTGAAGGGCCCGGAGTTTGGCACCACCACCTATGCCTCCATTGAAGCTCCAATGGAGTGGATAGGCTTTGTTTCTAGTATAATAATTTGAAAATCTAGTTTACAAATGTACACAAAACTGGATACAAACGATCAAACAATAGCCTAACCCTCTACTTGTTTACAGCTAATCCAGCTTACAAAACACCGTACAAAACTTTCCAATTTCCATAGATTTCTAACTCTAACCTCATAGAGAGATCTCACAAAAATGGAAAAGAACCCTAGAAAAATAGGAGCAGTAGAGAGAAGAAGAGGTGTAAAAACCAATATGCCCTAATCTGAATGAGGGAACTCCTTTTATATGCCAAGATGAATGGCTGTGATCAATCTTGAAGACCTAACGGCTCAAGTGAAGCAACTATCTTTTGATAAAAAAAATGTGTTTCCCAAAAGATGATTATTTTTGTTTTGGAAATAAAACCAACTTTATAGAGACAAATATAATGATGACATGGAGGTGTTGGAAAGTGTTCAAATATATTTGAGTAAGAAGAAACGAAACAAAGAAACGAGATAAAAAAGGGAAAAAGAAAGAAAGTTGAGGTTGAACCATATGGCCACATGGTTCAACTCGTGCGGCTATATGGTTTAGTTTCAGAACTAATAGGAAGCAGCTGAGAGCCATGTGACAGCATTGCTTAAAGTTGTGTAGCTGTACGGCTGTTTTCAAGCCAACCGATGCGTTTTTTCTTAGAATCGTTGGCATCTTTTGGTGAACCTTTGTGATGTTTCACATATTAACCGATCGCCTTGACTGAAAATCTATATATATTTGATGGATTTTTGAGTTTTAGACATGGATAAAAACATTCCACAAAATAGTCCCAAAAACTTAGATTATTAAATAGTTCTTGAGTTTCCTTTCCAGTTTTTCTTTTGTGCTTTAGAAGTATCAGTTGAGGCTTGATAAATCCGTGAAAGCCATTTTTGTTGTCATCCCTAAAGCATCTTGAGCTGAGAGGGAGCAAATGTACTTTTAGGACAATGATTTCGGATTGTGTTTGAGACTCCATTTGTGGTTTATATTCAATGTGAAACGGTTGTTCAAAGTTCCGTTTAGTTCGTGTTCGAGTTGCTATGGTTTTTGCCATGTCAACCATATATTTCCAACAGGTGCATGATTGATGAGAAAACTGATGATCGTGTAATTGAAGACGTGATTGAGGAGGGAGCGGATAAGAAAAAGATGAAGATTAAAGAAGTTTCTTATGAGTGGGATTTGGTGAACAAGCAAAAGCCCGTTTAGATGAGGAAGCTTGAAGAGATTACAAAGGTGGAATATGTTGTTTACTCTAGGGGTCTCACCTATGACAGGGAAGAGTATCTGGCTGTAAAATGTCTTTTAGTTGAATTCAAGACAATAATTTTTTTTCCTAAGAGAGCCATGTTCAAGATGTCAGTGGTGCGTCTCGGTGTTGGTTGAAAGTCGGTGCAAGATTTGAGGATGAATCTTCTTCAATCCGGCAAGAATGATGGAGATGAAAATTCTAGAAGACTTTGGCCCTTTTATGTCTTCTATTTAATTTAGCCCATTAGATGAGTTTTAGGATTTCTCTATTACCATTTAAGTTGATGTTCATTTATTATTAAGGTTGGTTGAGCTTTAATAATAAAATTAAAGAATTTGAAGAATTTCAGATCAATAGTGAATCTAAATGATTGATTCGTGACATATGGACAGGGTTCTAGATGAAGAATGAGGGGATTTATTATTTACAGCGGCTTTAGGATTGGCGAGCAAGTACCGTAAAAAAAGACGGTTCTTTTGAACAAGTACAATGAAAGTTGATTGGTTGAGAAAAATTTATTTAGAACAAGTATTGGCGACAATGATGCTATGGATAAAAGTATAGATGGAGTTAAGAATATTTTTAACGAAGAAGATAAGTGAGATTATGTCAATGGGCAAGAGTTCGAATCATCGGCGCAGCAGAACATCAACGTGTGCTTCTTCTGAAGTAGCCGACGTTGGAATATGGAGCTCTCATAGGCTCACATGGCATCGGGGATATGAATAACGATGGTGGGTCAGGAGATATGTATATATGCGCAACCACATCTTTTCCATATAGAATCTTAAGTGGTGGTGATCAAAATACATTAGCAATTAAGATGGCTGTCAAAGGAGTTAAGCTCAGCTGATTCAATTTACATAAGAGATAAATTAGTTATTATAGTGATCAAACATCTACTCAACAGCGTTGAGTTTGATTCAAAAGGTTCAATTACAATAATTAAGGTTGTTGATTAATTCATGATTGTGGAACGTCTCGGCCTATGACGCATATGGCTAGATTCGCGAATCTTCTCCAACCCGGGGTTGATGATGATGATAATGATAATAATAATAATAAAAGAAAATTCGGATCATAGAATTTTTAGGATTTATTTAATTGCCTAATTTTATTTCTTTCTCTCCAACTAACTAAGGGATAATTGTTTAATTTGCGTTTCTAGGGTTATGGTAGGTTCTCTTTAAATAAGCTCATATATTTCAATATTTCTCAATTGATTTTGAATAAAAGTGAGTCTTTTATTGAAATTGGAGCTCTTTTATTTGAGTTGTTGAATGGGATATTGTGGCCTAGATCATATAACATTTCAAATTTTGAGATAAAAAGTTAAAACAATGAGATAATGTATTGATGACTTCTCATGTACAAGGGAACATCTACACACACGCACACAAAAAATACTATAGTCGTTACCATTTTTGGTTTTCCCACTTTGTCCCTTGCCCATTTAATAATTCTCTTGAAGATCTTGGTCATTCGATTTTTTCATGATATATAGACTTTGTTATATTTTATTAATAAGATATATTCAATCAACATTAATATTTCCAAAATTATCTTCTTATTCCAAAATTAAATTTCTCATCCATTTCTATCATAAATCTCAGCTCCGTAATTGAGTCAATCACTTCGAATCCATTTGCTGTCAACTTCTCCTTCTTTTCTTTTTTTTCTTTTTATTTGGATTTATTATAAAATTAATTATTAATCTTAATTTCTATCCTAATCTATATCTATACATGCAAAATACTAGAGTCGTTACCATTTGTCGTTATCATTTTTGGTTTAACCATCCTTTTTCACCCGCAAAAACTAGCATCTCATCATGACCGTTTAATAGTTTTCTTGAAAATCTTGACTGTTCGATTTTTTAATGATATAGAGACTTGGTTTTATTTTATTGCAAGAATTATCTTCTCATTCCAAAATTAAATTTCCCGTCCATTTCTACTGGGGTGATTATATCTACAACACCCTTTTTACTAATAACACCGCAATCTTGAATTTTTTTCTTATTTACTAAAAAGTCCAATGATTAAATGACTTAAATAACCTTTTTTATATAATCCTATTTTCTTAAATATACTACAAAGTTAATCCAAAAAATCCACTACAATCGCCACAAATAAGAACCGTAACCTAATTTATTTCATTAATACACCACAATTGAAAACCCCAACACCTTTTACGTTTCTATGCAATGGAAGAGAAAAATACAAACTGAATCCAAAATTGATATCAATATTCATATGCATGCCACAAACATTGGATAAAGTCCTATTTTCATTATTTTTTAATCAAGATTTTCGCACTTCATTATTGGATGTTCTTCTTGTTTTGTTTTTCCAATTCCTAGTAGGCATGTAATTCTAAGTAAAACTTGGCAATTCATGTCCTAGTTTGTGTTTGCCGTTCAGTTTCCCTTCCTTTTTTTTTTTTTCAATATGTCATTCAAATTAGCTGACATATCTATGGAGGAGTTATTATTTTATGCAATTTTTTTCAAAGTCTTTGTTTGATGCAGTTCACAGCCTCATGAACGAATTTTGAAAGTGGATGAAGATGATCGTGTTTGTGAAGATATGAATTTTGAAACAATTCATTGTCAACAAGAAGTAAGACTTCATTATAATTATTGCTCGTTGTTGTCTGTCGTTGTATTAAATGTAAAACTTAAACGTGTTTTACACAAAGTATTCATATCGTAATGTTGCATTCTCTAGACATTAAATTCTACTACTAAAATTTTGGTTTTATTTGAATTCTTCTTGAATAATATATAATTCATTTGACTACTTCTGTAACAACCCAAATTTAAGAAACCCGGGACGCTATCTAATCTTTAAAATTAACCTAAAACGCGGAACCCATAACAAAATAATTAAATGCAGAAAATCTCATTAATAATAAATAAAAGAAGTTCATCTAAGATAGTTTGAAACTTAATACTCAAATAAATTGTCAACTGGAAAACTTTAAAGAAACATTTAAGGTAAATTCTAATTTTTGTTTCTAGCAGCCTTCGTCCGTCGTCCCACCACTGGCTCCAAAACCTGAAAAGTGTTAGTTTGAAAGAATGAGTATAAAAATATACTCAGTAGACTCCAGCGCATATTAACCAATTCACATCATAAATATAACATGTAAATATGTAAATAATTTTTTCTTTCTTGGGAGGATCTTGTCTTGTCTTTGAGAACAAATGTTCTCGTTCTTATGTATTAAAGCAGGTACGCGTATAAAGAGATCTTAAACATATATGCAGTCTTTCTTAAGCACATAATAATATGCAAACATTCTTGAAATCACATATTTGCACATAATATTTACCACATAAATCAATTAATAATGCGCAATACTTTAAGAAAATATTTTATAAATTTAGAGTCTATCTTAAACCTTGCGAGTTGGGCAACCTTAACAATAAATCTGCTCGTCTATTGATCTTCGCGCCTCGTCTAGTCAAAGAGAAATTAATTTATCTTAGTATTGTGAAAATAATTTCTTATGGAAAAAAAATAAACAGTAAGGACTAAATTGAAGTTCTAAAATAGTTTAAGACTGAGACCCAAATGACAAGTATTAAAATTGAAGGCTGAAAGGTTGAAACAGGAGGTTGGAAACCTTTCTTAAACATGATAAAACTTTAAGGAGCTAATTAAAATAACTCAGAATCTTGGGAGACTCAAGTTGCAAAATGATTTAATTAAAACACCAAATATCCCCCATTCTTCTTCCCAAAACAAACGACATAGAAAGAAAACAGAGAGTTCGGAAGGCTTGACATTTTGGCTTTTTGTGACAAAAATTGATGAAAATAAACACCGGCGAGTGAATTCCGGCGAAGAGGGATGATGGGTAATTGCGTTCCTAAGCTTTAGGTTGGGTGGGTAAGACTTGTTATTGGGTTTACTATGTGTTAAGGGTTGAGAATGGCGGGTTCTTATAAAGACAAATTTCCGGCGAGCTGCGGCTTCCAGCGGCCAACGGTGAAAGTGGCGGTTGGTTTGGTGATGCAGTGTACGTATATATGTGTATTGAGGAGAAAGAGTGAAGAACTAATGTACATGTTATGAATTTATGGTGAGTCTTAGGGGAATAAGGGTGGCTGGTTCGACGAAATCCGACGGCTCGCGGCTACAGAGGCTTGAGTGTGGCTGAGGCCGTTGACACAAAAACAGAGATGGTGGTATGTATATATATGTATGCACCGTATCTATCTACTGGAATGGGTAATATACTATATAGAATGAAATTTTTAAAATACTATGAATGCTTGAATTTCTAACATGTGGAACCGAGAAATACAAAGAGCAGAAACCAAAGTGAAAGAATACCAATTTCTGACTCAAAAGTACGAGCTATGAATTGCAGTGAATTTTTCGTGTGAAAATAATGAATTAAAGGAAAGGATTTTATAGGTTTCGTGTTAAATTTGGGTAATTTTGGGAACTTAATATTGAAAAGAGATTTTCACGATTCTTTTCCACAGTTGCTTTTCCTTGGTTGGCAAGATTTATAATGGGCTGAACTATAAAAATCAAGACATTATTTCTTGAGTTACAAGTTTACATTGAGCTCAAATAATTTAAGTAGCCAAAGCAAATGACTTACGAGTTAAATATAGTTTAACTGAGCTTTAAGATTTGCGGCTCTTATTTATTTCAATTGATATTATTTGACTAGACGAGCGCAACTAAAATAAATAAGTAAATAATATAGGCAAATCGTAGCGGCATGCTTTATAAAAGAAATATAAAATTTTATTATTCTAAAATTTTTCGGTCACTACAACCTTCCAGTATGCAATAGATACGAGCAAATGCGTAGCATTAGAATCAATTGAGACGTAAACAGGAATACGAAGGACAGCTAGTATACCTGCTATTGCGTCAGCATCATTGACTGCTTCCTCATGGGTTAAAGCATAAACCGCCTTTCCTTTATTATTCTGCTCCTGGTTTCGGGACTGTGCTGGGTTCTTAATCTGTCCTTGATTCCGAGTAGGCTTTCCATGGTAGTTGTTTGCGTAATGGCCTGTCGTCCACATTTGTAACAAACTCTCTTACCCTAAAGACATTCCCCCTCATGATACTTCCCACACTTGGGG
>CAVNYN010268982.1:0-30699 GCA_963692815.1 Nyctanthes arbor-tristis
CCTGCTATTGCGTCAGCATCATTGACTGCTTCCTCATGGGTTAAAGCATAAACCGCCTTTCCTTTATTATTCTGCTCCTGGTTTCGGGACTGTGCTGGGTTCTTAATCTGTCCTTGATTCCGAGTAGGCTTTCCATGGTAGTTGTTTGCGTAATGGCCTGTCGTCCACATTTGTAACAAACTCTCTTACCCTAAAGACATTCCCCCTCATGATACTTCCCACACTTGGGGCATTGAGTCATGTTGAAGGTATTCTGACCACCACCAAATCCTGTGTTTGGCCACTTGTTCAGAGGTTGATTCCTGTTCTGATTCTAATATTGATTATTCCACTTCCTCTTATTCCACATGGGGTATCAACTGTTCCTTAGGCTGCTCGCTCTAAATTTAGACGGGATGATATGGCATGTGCCCTCTCCAAGGCTTCCTCATATGTGGTGAAAGCATGGGCAGCCAGTATCCCTCCTATTTCATGTCATAAACCCACTTCAAATCTCCCTGCTTTCTTTTCGTTAGTGTCAACCAGATGAGGGGCATATCTAGAGAGTTGTTCAAATTCCCCCTCATACTACTCCAACGACCTATCCCCCTGTCTCAACTGCAGAAATTTCACTTCTTTCTAGCCGCATAGCGATTTGGGAAAATACTTTTGCATTACTACTATCTTGAACTACTCCCATGTCATGGCATGTTGTTGTACCACAGTTCCAGTGTGTAGGTAAGACTCCCACCAATGTCCTACGCCTTCAATCAACATAAACTCCGCACAAGATACTTTCTGGGTATCAGTACAAGCAATGTGCTTGAATATCTGCTCTAAGGCCCTCAACCATTCTTCTCCGGCTAATGCGCTAGCCCTACCATCAAAAGAAGGTGGCCTATATCAGCGAAACTATTCAACAACCCAGCTGGTATTGTCTACATTGGGAGGTAGGTTTGGTACGCTTGCATTAGATCCTTCATGTAGAGTTGTAGGGTCTCGTTGCTGGCTAAGTCCTTGTATTGCTTGCACGAGATCCCATAATAGGGTGGCTTCTCTATTCACACCCGCGGTATTCTGTCCTCGTGGTCGCACCATTTTCCTTTACAAAATTTAAATGGAGTTGTAATCACACTAGTCAGAGATACATTCAACAAATATACACCCATTCATCTATTCAATAGTCAAGTAATCAACTCTATAACTGAATATGAAACATTTGTTTATAAGATCAAAATACCCAACTCATCCAAAAATAAAACCAAAATCGTATCTTATTCATAATATCCCAAAATCTGAAATGAAATGATACTATTTAAAATTTTCGAATTGGAAACATTGTCAAAATCTCTCAAAGTTGTTATCCTACTCTACTCATCATCACTCATAGAAGGAATATACTCAAATGTAATACAAGATTCGGGGTCAGACTCTTCTTGGAGTAGTGGCTCATCTTCGGGGTCTTCACCCGGTTCCACAACTTGTTCCATCTCCATTCCCTCATTAACATCCTCCTCAATTTCTTCCACCTCATCCATCTCTTCATCTGTGTCATCATCTGCCTCATATCCCTCATCAACATTTTCATCTAGCATCATCTCATGGATAGGCATCTCTTCATCTGGATCCTCTTCTGGGTTTTCCTCCGGGTCTTCTTCCTCATTTGCCTCTTGATTGCGGGCTTCTTCTTGCCAGCGGAGTTCTTCTAAGTGGGGTTCAAAGACCTCCACTAATGTCTCACAATAGAGATCGTAGGAGATATTCACTGCATCCTCAAAATAAAGATCCCACAGTATGTCTACAGCAACAATATGCTCTAGTCCATCCAATTGTCCATCAAATGGTGAACTGTGTCAATCTCATTTATCTGAAAACCCCAGAGAATGGCTCTCTCTCTAGCCTCACGAAAACGGTGAACATGCTCGTCAATGGACTCCTCAAGGTTACGAACAAATTGTTCATATGCGATTCTAGTTACTCTAGCTACCTCAGGCTCTCCTCTATTTGCCATGCCTGAGAAAAACCATTTATGCAAGTCCAGTTAGTTTCGAGTAGACCAAAAAACTTTTAACCGATTTACGAGGACTAAAAATAATAATTTCATTTCCAGATCAAGTTATGCTCAACTCATTTTCTATTCTTTATCTGATGCCAATCACATATTTTCTGTTCTTATACTTCACATGAAATCTTTATACATAAATATTTGAAAGGCATGTAAACTTTATAAAACACTTAAACTCTTTCTTACTGCAGAGTCAGCGGAGCAGACGATGGCGATGGGCTACTCAAAATTTTCCACTTGAAAATATCTTTGAAAACCTTAAATGTTTTTTTTTTTTGAAATATATATTTGGAAATCTTTGCAAAAATTTTGCAAGTCTGATCTTTACGCAGACCTGCTCTGATACCAAACTGTAACGACCCAAATTTAAGAAACTTGGGACGCTGTCTGATCTTTAAAATTAACTTAAAATGCGAAATCTATAATGAAATAATTAAATGCGGAAAATCACATTAATAATAAATAAAGAAGTTCGTCTAAGATAGTTTGAAACTTAATACGAAATAAATTGTTAAGTGGAAAACTTTAAAGAAACATTTAAGGTAAATTCTAATTTTTGTTTCTAACAGCCTTGAAAGTGTTAGTTTGAAAGAATGAGTATAAAAATATACTCAGTAGACTCCAGGGAATATTAACCAATTCATATCATAAATATAACATGTAAATAAGTAAATATTTCTTTCTTAGGAGGATCTTGTCTTGTCTTTGAGAACAAATGTTCTCGTTCTTATGTATTAATGCAGATACGCGTATAAAGAGATCTTAAGCATATATGCAGTCTTTCTTAAGCACCTAATAATATGCAAACATTCTTGAAATCACATATTTTCACATAATATTTACCACATAAATCAATTAATAATTCGCAATACTTTAAGAAAATATTTTATAAATATAGAGTCTACCTTAAACCTTGTGAGTTGAGCAACCTTAGCAATAAATCTACTCGTCTATTGATCTTTGGGCCTCGTCTAGTCAAAGAGAAATTAATTTATCTTAGTATTGTGAAAATAATTTCCTATGGAAAAAGAAATAAACTTTAAGGACTAAATTGAAGTTCTAAAATAGTTTAAGACTAAGACCCAAATGACAAGTATTAAAATTGAAGGCGGAAAAGTTGAAACAGGAGGTTGGAAACCTTTCTTGAACATGATAAAACTTTAAGGAGCTAATTAAAATAACTCAGATTCTTGGGAGACTCAAGTTGCAAAATGATTTAATTAAAACACCAAATATCCCCAGTTCTTCTTTCCAAAACAAACGACATAGAAAGAAAACAGAAAGTTTAGGAGGCTTGACATTTTGGCTTTTTGTGACAAAAATTGATGAAAATAAACACCGGCGAGTGAATTCCGGCGAAGAGGGGTGATGGGTAATTGCGTTCCTAAGCTTTAGGCTGTGTGGGTAAGACTTGTTATTGGGTTTACTATGTGTTAAGGGTCGAGAACGGCGGGTTCTTGTGAAGACAGATTTCCGGCCAGCTGCTTGTCGGTGGCCAACGGTGAAAGTGGCGGTTGGTTTGGTGATGCAGTGTACGTATCTATGTGTATTGAGGAGAAAGAGTGAAGAACTAATGTACATGTGATGAATTTATGGTGAGTTTCAGGGGAATGAGGGTGGTTGGGCTTGTGGCTGCCAGCAGCTTGAGTGTGGCTTAGGCCGTTGACACAAAAACAGAGATGGTGGTATGTATATTTATGTATGCACAGTATGTACCTACTGGAATGTGTAATATACTGTATAGGATGAAATTTTTAAAATACTATGAATACTTGAATTTCTAAGCAGTGGAACCCAGAAATACAAAGAGCAGAAACCAAATTGAAAGAATACCGATTTATGACTCAAAAGTACGAGCTATGAATTGCTGTGAACTTTTCGTGTGAAAATAATGAATTAAAGGAAAGTATTTTATAGGTTTCGTGTTAAATTTGGGTAATTTTGGGAGCTGAATATGAAAAAGAGATTTTCATGATTCTTTTCCAAGGTTGCTTTTCCTTGGTTGGCAAGATCTATAATGGGCGGAACTGTAAAAATCGAGACGTTATTTCTTGAGTTGCAAGTTTACATTGAGCTCAAATAATTTAAGTAGCCAAAGCAAATGACTTGCGAGTTAAATATAGTTTAACTGAGCTTTAAGATTTGCGGCTCTTATTTATTTCAATTGATATTATTTGGCTAGACAAGCGCAACTAAAATAAATTAGTAAATAATATAGGCAAATCGTAGCGACACGCTTTATAAAAGAAATATAAAATTTAATTATTCTAAAGTTTTTTTTTGGTCGCTACAACTTCAATGTTGGATCACTTTAAAAAATGTTTATAAGTAGGTAATAAGAATCTTATGTGTATAAGTAGTTGCTAGGTTAAACATATTTATCGTCTAAAATTAGAGAGATATTGTTTTAGGATTAGGCAAAAATGGTGGAATAGCTTATCTATTGTTTTGGATTTTTTTATTAATGGTACAGGAAATAGAAATCAAATTAGGTGTGGATACTTGATAACACCATTTTGTTTCTCTCCTTTTCTTTTCTCTTTTTCGTTTGTTCTTGGTTGGTATTAGGATCTTGTATATGTTGAGAAACCGTGTAAATTATTGGATGGGTTTTATTATTGGTGAATAATGATGGTGTTTTTTGAGCCAATATATACGGTGATGATGTGATAGATGAGGAAGGTTCTAAGGTTGCGTTAAGTCGAGCTCGATGATAATTTTCCTCATGCACTCTAAGTTTACTGGCATATTTCATTGAGTTGCATTAAATTTAGTTTGTCAGTTGTTATATATAGGTATATCATGTTAGGAATCTAGGGAACAATTGAAAGTATTTGATTATACACAAAATTTTACCACGGACCAAGTACGAATTTGATAACTATTAAATTTATCATCATTTAAAGTATATAGATATATCTATGAAGTTAAATTCCTTTTTTTTTGGTCTTATACACTAAAATATAGGTATTTTGCAGCCGAGATTCATTGTCTAATTGGGTTCGTAATGTTGGGAAGGAGCTTGGTTTAGTTATTGTTGTGACACATTCTGAGTTAGGTGGAGATAGACGTAAGCCTAGAATACGCTTTGGATATGAACGTGGTGGTAAATATCGGAAGCATAAAAGTTGTTTAAATCATGAACCAAAATGGAAAATATATAGTGGAACACACAAGTGTGAATGTCCATTTGATTTAAATGGTGTTAAGTTACAGAATGAAGATGACTAGATGGTGAAGGTACTTTGCAAACTACATAATCACCCTCCAGCACAATATTTAGAAGGACATCCATATGTGGCAAGATTAAAAAGTGAAGAGAAGATTTTAATAGACATGTCAAAAAGTTTAGTCAAAACGAGAAGCATATTGATGAATGTGAAAGAACGAGATTTCATAAATATCAGCACAATGAGAACTATTTACAATGCACGCGCAAGACATAGAATGATTGAGAAGGCTGGAAGAACACAAATGCAACAGCTAATGAGTAAGAACAAAGAACACAATTATATCGAGTGGCATAGGTCAGATGCAGAGACTGATGTAGTTAGAGACCTTTTCTTTGCGCGCCCAATATCTGTGGACTTGTTACATGCCTATCCACGTGTTCTTAATATGGATTGTACTTACAAAACTAATAGGTATCGACGGCCTCTTTTTGAAATTGTTGGGGTTACTTCGACTAAAATGACTTTCTCTGTTGCTTTTGTGTTTATGGAAGCTGAACGTGAAGCAAATTATACTTGGGCGATGGAAAGGATAAAAACATTGATGAATCACAATGTCTTGCCACATGTTATTGTAACGGATCGAGAGTTGGCTCTTATTTAAGCAATTGAAAATGTTTTTCCAAATGTCAAAAATCTATTGTGCACATGGCACATATCGAAGAATGTTTCTGTTAACACAAAAAAGGTTTTTGCATCACAAGAAGAGTGGGATGCTTTTTGTACTATTTGGAGCAAGCTCGTTGCATCTATTATAAAGGATATGTATGAAAATTTAATCAAAACGTTTTCTAGTGACTTCGAAAGATTTCCAGAAGCATTGGGATATGTTAAAGCATCATGGTTGAGTAAATACAAGGAAAAGTTTGTTGCTTCTTGGACAAACAAAAGTATGCACTTTGGTAATACAATGTCAAATAGGTATGTTTTAAAGTTTTAATAGATTATTTTTCTTTTAAATATGTTGTTGCAATATCTTACATAAATTAAAATACAATCTTTGTAATGGTAAATTTCTCCACTTATTGACAGGGTTGAAAGCGCGCACTCTAAGTTAAAGAAACACCTTGGATCATCTCAAAGTGATTTTGAAACTTCATGGAAAGTCTACATTATCGTATGGAATTGCAATTTACTGAGATAAAGGCTTCATTTGAGCAGTGTATGAACTTAGTCCAGCATAACTTTAAACATAGCCTTTTCAAGGAGCTACGAGGTTTAGTTTCCAAGAATGCAATGAACCTTATTTTCAGTGAGTCAAAGTGAGCATAAAGAATTGGTTTCGATAAAAGTGCTTGCCATTGCACTCTAAAATCCACACATGGTTTGCCATGTGCATGTGAAATTTCAAAGTACATAGATACAAATTGTCCAATTCCATTGTCAGTTGTTCACCCTCACTGGAGAAAATTAGACATGTTGGTTCCAACAAATGACACTCCATCCCAGTTGAACATTGCAGTTGAATTGAGTAACATTCAATGGGCTTTCGATGCATGTGATGTTGCCAGTAAATTATTGTTCAAAAAGAAGTTACGAGAATTATGTGAACCATCTACCACTTCTTTGGTGCCACCTACAGAAAAAGTTAAAACGAAAGGTCAACCTCCATCAAAGGTTGATACTTCCACTAAAAGAGATCCTTCATATTTTGAAATTATTCTGTCAGGTGCTTACAATTAGTGTTCCAGCACATCTAACTCTAGCAAAGTTCCAAAAAAAAGGAAAGCTTAAAGTTAAACCCCGTTCTGTGTGTAGTTATGTGCAGTATTTATCTTATTTTCCTGATGGTATAAAGAAGTACATTTTTAATATCATCAATGTTGAGGCTGATGGGCATTGTGGGTTTAGGGCAGTGGCTAGTGCACTTGGATTAGGTGAAGGAGCTTGGTATCAAATTCGGTGTGACCTTTTTCCTGAGTTGATTTCAAATCGGGATTCTTATGAGAAGTTGTATGGTAGTAATGAGCGGGTGACAGAATTGTTGCATGTTTTGAATTACTTTGATACTAGTGCACCGTTTGATCGATGGTTGACGATGCCTGATATGGGTCATTTGATAGCATCCCGATTCAATGTCATACTCATTCATTTGTCGTCTGTACAATGCTTGATATTCTTACCATTGCGCTCGCCACCACTTCCCTTAGCAAATCGCAAGATGATCTGTTTGGGTTTTGTGAACGGTAATCATTTTGTTCAGGTATATTACTTTAATAACATTCATTTTTATTTTGATGGTTCTAATTTATCATTATTGCTAATTAGATTTATCACTTGCTAAGGTGAACTTGAAATCTAGTGGTCCAGTTCGACCAGTAGCATGTAATTGGTACAAGTACAAAGATGAAGTTGCCAATGGATGGGAAAGGCCGTATGAAACGCGAATCGATGCATTCAAAAAGATGGTTGGAACTCATGTTGCTATGCAAGAGGTTACTAGACTATGCTCTCCATAGTTTCTCATTTGCCTCAAATAGAAATTTATATATATTATCTATCATATTGTGTTTTTACTTTAGTGAATTAATTAACTAATTATAATTGAACAGTTAGCTGGAGGCAAGAGCTAAATATGGCTCATTTTTCCTTTGGCATTTTTCCTTTTTCCTCGTTTTTGTATGAATAAAGACAATTCATGTGCAAGGACACAAATATTAACCTTCATTTGTAGGCTTGATAACAAGTAGACAACCATTGCATGCATTATTCTATTCAATCAAAGAAATAATAATGAGGTTTGCTAAATAAATATACAATGAATGACATATACATACTTCAAAATTATAGAATCTTTGTCGTTTAAAATTTGGACATAATAGCCGTGTAGTTTTGGACTCTTGGCAATGCCACCTTCTCAGTTGTGGTTTCATGCCTATTCAAACCACCCAAATTGCCGAACATTCCTTCTTCTTTGCCAAGAATCGAGATGCCCAGTCTTTGCTTCCATTGACTGTGAAACAAATAAGTTAAGCATTTCAAGCATAAGAACTCCCCCTTCCCATTCACCTGACTAGTTTCCACAATCACTAGCTACATCTATAGGACATGTAATTCAACAACTATCTACATCCATTAGATGCAATTCAAGGATGGATATTAAAGAACATTAATTTGTTTAACAATTTAACAATGAATGCAAGCAATCATCAATATATAGCAATTATTTTATCTATTCAGTATAGTTCATGACAATATAAGTACAGATAACTCAAGGAAAGTGGGTGTAAGCATGGTGATTAGGGACGTAAATGGCCAATTTTTGTCTTGTGCAGCAAACTGTCAGCGAGGAATTCTTGTGAAATGGGATATCAAAAAGTAATTTTTGAGGTGGATTGTAAGCAAGTAGCAGATGCCACTTCTTTTAGCAGTGAGGTTGATCTTTTGGAATTTGGTGGGCTTATTCAAGATTGCAGATACCTATTACAGCAGCATTAGAATTATTCTGTCTCTTTTGCCAAACGCGAGGCTAATGTCCCAGCACATTTGCTTGCTAAACTTTCTATTTCTTTAGTTGATTTTACTAATTGGGTTGAGGCTTCCTCTTGTCTTGAGGCCTCTCTATTGTATGAGATGAATGTTTCGAGTAATCAATAAATACCATCTTTCCAAAAAAAAAGGTAAAGTAGGTAATTTACCACCAGTTTGAAGCCCAAACTCAAACAGATAAGGAAAACTAAAATCTCTCCAGCCTTCATTCTTATCATCTCATGCAAATACCTATCTCTACAACCTGGATTCATACCAATCATGTATAAAAAATGAAATCAATAAATAAAACTTGATTCAAATATTATAGTAAGAAAAGATTGCCCTTTTATCTGTCCACTCGAGAAAAAGAATTAAAAGAAAATCCAAGAGCACCAACAATTTAGTTCAATCCCACATGGTAAAGCTTCCCAAAAAGTGAATTAAGAGGGGAAAAGAAGACCTGGAAAGGAACAATTAAAAACCATACTGGATCTGCCAATTTATTCTACCATTAGTTAACAGAGATTGATCCTCAACTTCAAGGTTAAACAAGAAAGAAATGAAAATTGTTACCTTCTTCAAACCTGAAGCTACTTGAATCAAATGCAATAAATGCATACAACCTGTTCTCTAATCCGTGAGCTCAAAATCTCCTTGCCTCATGCCAATAAATTATTCATATATAAAGTATAAAAAAGTGATGCGGATCAATTATTTCATAGTTGATAGCACCATCACATGAATTAGAAATACACACAAATCAACAACTAAACAAATAGAATTTAGCGATCAAATTAATAGTATATGCATAAGTATATAAAATTTACATGGCAATCTTATCATGGCTGTGTCTCTCTCTCGGGCACCCCACACACATCTCTAATAGGAACTTGGAAATCTTGTTTCTACCTTTATCCACATTTGTAGAGTCCGTGAGAATCTCTTTTGTGCATATTGAACCTTATTATTTGTTAGATATATGTGAAAATAGTTGCTTTAACCAAAGTCCTATCTCTAAAGAATTACCACTTTTATTATGCAATAGAACAAATGAGATGCAAGAAAATTGGCCAATGAACTAAACTCCAAATCTTTATCTTTAAAGTATCAGCACCGATAATTCTAATTTCACATCATGAGAACATTAAATTCTACTCTAAAATTAGTCCCCAGAAACGTTAATAAGTAATTCAATTGATTTTTCCAAACCTTGAATTTAGAATCTTAAAAATAAACCTCAAGTTTTATACAATTGACCTCTATAGCTACATCTGGTTATCAGAGATTTTCTTCTCCCAATGATATAACTAATTAAAATTTTCTCCCAATGAATCTTTAAATCATTGTCCATCCACATAGTATGCAATCTCATATATTTTCCCCAAAATGTATCCTTTTTCTATTTGTTTCTAAATTATTAACAGCCTGTTTCAAATTTCAATCCACAAACCTTCTTTTTTTGTTTAATTTCTAAGAACAACAAGAAACCCATAACTAAGGGGATACAATTAGAAACATGAATCTTCTATAACTTAGTTAGAATCAGGAAAACAGAAAAATAACTAACCGTATATCAGCCAAAAAAAAGGCTATATCCACAGTTGTAAAAAGCCGTCTGAGAGATTTCCCGTTCTATTAGAAGAACGGGAGATAGAAAAAGCCCTCCGTGCTACAATGAAATCTGCTTGCCACTCTGCCGCTTCCATCCCCAACGCCAGCTTTAGCTCTTCCGACAAGTAGTTTAATTTCGCCTCTATGGTCTCGGTTTGGTGGAAGCATATGTCTAGAACGATGATGCTGATGAATGGGAAAAAGCAGTTTAATTTCTCTTTTGTGGTCTCGGTTTTTTGGAAGCGTTTGGGTAGAACGATGATGCCAATGAATGGGAAAGGGCGTGGTGTATGATTTGTTAATTTAATTTTGTTTTTGTCCGATCTTTAAAATATAGGGTTAGATTGGTAAAATAATTGTTGTTTATATATAAAAGTAGTGTTTTAAAAGTGGTGTATTTATCAAGTGGTGTCGTTAGTAAAAAGGGTTGTGTAGATATAACCATCCTTTCTACCATAAATCTCCGCTTCGTAATTAAGTCAATCACTTCAAATCCATTTGCCATCAACTTCTCCTTCTTTTCCCTTTTATTTTTGTTTGGATTTTTTTGATAAAATTAATTATTAACCTTAATTTCTAACCTAATCTATACACACACACACAATACCAGACTCGTTACAAATTTTGGTTTTCCGGCTCTTTTTCACTTGCTAAAATTGTAATCTCATCTTGACCATTTAATAATTCTCTTGAAAATCTTGGCTATCCAATTTTTTTCGTAATATATAGACTTGTCTTATTTTATTAATTAGATATATTTAATCAACATTAATATTTCCAGAACTATCTTCTTATTCTAAAATTAAATTTCATCTCCATTTCTATAAGAAAATCTCAGTTACATAATTGATTAAATCACTTCAAATCCATTTCCCTCAACTTTATGCTTATTTCAAAATTAAATTTCCAGTCCATTTCTACTATAAATCTCCGTTCTATAACTGAGTCAATCACTTCGAATCTCTTTGTCGTCGACTTCTCCTTCTTTTATTTTTAGTTTTTTGATAAAATTAGCAATTAATCCTAATTTCTATCATAATCTATATCTATATATACATATTAAGAGAGTCGTTAGTTTGTTGCCCCCACTCTTTTTCACTTGCAAAAAATGGCATCTCATCTTGACCATTAATAATTCTCTTGATGATCTTCGCCGTTCGGTTTTTTCGTAATATATAGACTTCATTTTATTTTATTAATTAGATATGTATAATCAACATTAATATTTCCAGAACCATCTTCTTAGTCCAAAATTAAATTTCCCATCCATTTCTACCATAAATCTTGATTTCCAGAGACATGGGTTCCTTTTTGGCTTTTGATTTTTGGTTGGAATTGTGGGTTCTTGGCTTTGATTTCTGGTTTCTTGTTCATGAAAACATGGGGTTGAACGAAGGGGTGGCTGTAGTGGTGGTGAATGAGAAGGGGGGATGGTGGGCAGTGGCTACTGGAGTGAAAGAACCAAGGCTGATTCTTGGTTTTGATTGAAAGCAGCAGCGGCTGCTGTTTCCCGTGTGTACGTGTGATCGTGCATATGTAATTGCCCGGTGTATGTGTGTAATGGTATACCTCCTATGTCTTAGATGTAATTCGAATGAAACAGTAGAATGTGCAGGTGAATGTTTGAGTGTAGATTATAGTTGAAATTGGTGTAATTCTCTAAGTGTATGCACGCGCTTGTCTGTGAGAATGTATGTAACTGTAAGTTTATGAATCGTTACGCGCAGTGAGTGCTCTTGCTGTGCATATATGGTAAAGTGTTGCTGAGATTGCTTTGTTGAAATCGTAAACTGGGAGTGGAATGATTTGCTGGATTTTGTGTAACTTCCTGAACGTGTGAATGCATATGTGTACACAACCAGAAAGGGAGCGTATGTGGGGAGGTTGAAAGGGATTGAGGGAATATCAGAAAATCTGAGTAGAGGAGTGCTGGTAATAGATTTGTTATCAAATTGTTGAGCTATTCAACATGGGTTCAAATGCTTTTGAAGTAGTCCAAGTCTTGTTTGGCGACGCTGAAACTAACTTGGGCTTCAAACTGGGCTCAAAACCAAATTTCGTTTTTGCTTAAAATGACTTTAAAACAAAAATGGACTTAACATATTGAGCTTAATTTAAATGGGCTGAAACTTAAAATAACTAAGAATTAGGCTTGGATATAAAAATACAATTTGGGCCAAACATAAAGAAATTTTCTTAGATTACACACTTAATAATTAATTGGATCCAAATCTAAAATTCAATTAATCATAAGCTTACATTTTTTAGACAAGAGACGCGAAATCTTTAAGACCCTTATCGTGGCCAATATTGAATAACGGATTAGGGTGCTAGTGACACGCTTAAATTTCTTTAAAACCTTTAACTAGATAATTTTCATTTACGAAAATCCGGTCGCTACAACCCCTTTCCACTTAATTTAATTTCGTCATCGAAATTTAGCTTACTTTTTCTGTTAACTCTGGATATTTCTCAAGTATATCCATTTCTCTTTCCCATGTCGGTGCTGTGGCCGTCCCATTGGATCTTAACTAATGGAATCTCTTGATTCCTCAACACATGCACATTTCTGTCAAGTATGGCAGTCGAAGCTTCATCGTAAGTCAGATCTTCCCGTACCTTAACTGACTAAACATTAACAACATGACCTGGGTGGTATATACTTCCTTAACATGGACACATGGAATACGTTATGCATTGCTGAAAGTTCTGGAGGTAATGCCAACCGGTACGCTACGCTTCCAACTATTTCCAATATCCCAAATGGGCCTATGTACCTCTGTCTCAGCTTTCCTTTCTTACTAAAGTCAAGTATACCCTTCATTGGCACCACTTTGAGAAAAACTTTCTCCCCGACCTGAAAACCCATGCTTTTCCTTTACTGATTGGCATAACTTTTCTGTCAGTCTTGTGCAACCTTAATCCTTGCCCTGATATTCATAATAGCCTGAACCGTTTTCTTGTCCAACTCAGGCCCCCACATCTTTCTCTCGCCAACTTCGTCCTAATAGATTGGTCAACGACAACTCGGCCATATAGAGCTTCATATAGGGCCATGCTAATGGTTTCCTGAAAGCTGTTGTTGTGGGCAAACTCGACCGACGACAGATGAATTTCCCAACTACCACCCAAATCTAGTACACATGCCCTCAGCATATCCTCCAATATCTGGATAGTCCTTTTAGACTGTCCATCTGTCTGATGGTGGTAGGCTGTGCTGAATTTAGCTTTGTGCCCATCGCGGTTTGTAACAACTTCCAAAACCTTGAAGTAAACCACAGAACTCCATGGAGTCGCACAATTTCTTTGATACAAATCTGAGCAAGCTGATCCAAGTGGAGCCTCATACGGACTCATAAGAAATGGCCAGTGTAGTCACTAGGTTGCCAATAACAATGAAGGTCAAAGGTCAACTAGGGTCAACGGTCATAAGGTTTTGGAAATGGGCTTCCGAAAGCCTCGCCCAACTTAACGACCTAGCGACCAGACGACCAAAAGACATGGAAATCTGTTCCAGCGACCTAAGGGATGAATTTCCCTCCTACGAGTTGTCGGGGTTTATGATGTCTAGCCTCTACGCCTATGAGCTCAGAGCTCCTCAATCTACCTTCGTGACCTAGTAAATTTGCCACCTAAATAGTATCATGGGAACCCACGTGGGAAATCTTATCTTTTATGATTGATTGGACTTCAACATTAAATGCAAAGCGGTAGTTACCAATCTTATGCATGGCTTAGGCAGTCATTAGTCCAAAGTGAAGGGTAAACCTCAGCCAATTTGACCCATATGTCATTCTTATAGGTCCAGCATTAAATGCATGCAATCATTGTTCCCATGCAAATGCAAAACTTACACTATAAATAGAGTGCATGGAGCTAAAAAATGAAGGACCCAGAAAAAAATCTCATTCTTTTTGTCTTTGGCACATTTACTCTCTTCCATTTATTACAAACATTCCTTGCCTTTACATGTTAACTACACAAGTCGATTTAAATACAAATTTCCCGCGAATATAAATCTTGTTTGTTGAGTCAGAGGCTAAATTTGACATCAACAAATTGGTGCCGTCTGTAGGAAACTCTACTGAAAGCTGTGTTAAAAACTCCCATTGAAAGAAAATGAGTGGAAAACATTCAGGAAGCCAAAGTCCAAGAAGTAGTGATGCTAGATTGCCTCTTGCATTTCGAAGGAACTGAGGCACAGCCAGTACCGGTCCCTCACGGCTGCTGGCAGCTATGGAAACTGAGGTCCTCTGGCAGTAATTGGAAGACCTCGCTTAAGTACGGCATTTGCAACAATGTAACCCAACGTCCTAACATCAACCGGCATGTTCCTCCTATGACAACTGCTCTTGGCGTGTTGAAAACGTGGAAAGATCCCCAACAAGAATGAATCCTCTGAGAGAACCTGTTAGAAGAAGGTTGAGCTTCACCCTGTCGCAAAACTCCAGTCAGCCAGCCCCTCACGGTAGGACCACACCGTTCCCTCCAAAAACACGGCCAGAAGCAGTGTGTTCACAAGGCTGGGGGCCGGTCTGCAGTGGGGACCTAGACGACCTAGGTCACATGAACCACTACAATTGGGCAAACGCCGACAAAGGAGGAGAAGTCCAATGCCAACTCACCGTTACAGTCATGCATCGAGTTTGCCTCCAAGGACCTCCCAGAGCCAACAACTAGCCCCTCAGCAGATCCACGAGCTGGACAAGCGGAGAAAGCGACAAAACGACCTTGAGCAAAAACAACTGAGGGCGAAGGGAGCTGACGACTTATGGGGAAGGCCGTCACCTTTCGACCTTACAATTCAAGATATTTGAACCTAGTCGCTCACCTCCACCGATATGCATCTTGGATGGAGCACCAGAATGCAACCGGGGCTATCATGTGTAAGGCCTTCGCACTTACTCTAGAAGGCAATGCACAAACCTAGTACGGAAACTTGGCCCTAGGATCCGTACACAACTGGGAGCAGCTTTCTTCTAAGTTTGCATCCCAGTTCATAGGGTCAAAGGCCAGAATAACCCCTAAGGAGATGTCGGGGACCATCAAACAAGGAAAGACTGAACCACTCAAGAGCTACCCAAACCGCTTCATCAGGCAGGTCATGACTTTGGAAAATGTGGTAGATGAATCACTTTTGATAGCCGTCAAGTTGGGCCTTTATAAGGACACCCGTTTCTGGTGGGCCATGCGCGAGGACCCCCAAGCACTTATAGGGAACTTCTGAGCAGAGCCGAAAAATACATAAGCACGAAAGAAGCCATTGAAGGGTGTGTAAGATCTAAAAACCTCTGAAGGATGACAAGAAAGACCAAAAGATAAAAAAAGGATTTACGACGAAGTGAAAAGCCGCCCAGCTCGACTAAACCCTTTACAAAACTCAACGCTTCCGTTGAGCACATCTTCAATGTCCTATAGAATAACCCAGTCTTGCCCAAGGCAAGGCCTATAAAGAAATCATTGAAGGACGCCAATCAATTCAAATACTGCAAGTACTATAAGAGCATGGGTCATGACACAGACGAATACAGGCACCTCAAGCAGGAGATCGAGAAGCTAATCGAATGGGGGTACCTAAGCGAATATGTGGCAAATCACCAAGGGCAGGATCGACAAGCTCGTCGCCACACGGATCTCAGCGCCCAAGTCCTACAGAACTGACCTCCAGCCGAAATCTGCTTGTTGGTGGAAACCATGGCATGGAGGGGTCTAAGAGACAAAGGCGAGGACTCCTGAGAGAAGCCCATAATTACTACCACCTGCTTATGGGACAACCCCCCATCTCTCGATGGTGCTCATTCTCCTTCTGTAATGAGAATGCCTACGGCGTGTTACACCCTCACTCAGACGTCTTGGTCATCACCATGTCTGTTTTAGGTGTTAATATCCACAAAACCTTGGTAGACAATGGCAGCACCGTGAACATCATCTACTGGCGAACTTTCTAATAGATGAAAATAGACCATAAGAGCCCGAGGCCTTACTGGACCAGACTACAGGGTTTTACCAGGGATTATGTGGAAGCAAAGGGTCAGATCACACTCATGGAATTAGGTGATGAGTCATGCAAAAGAAGGATAATGGTGGATTTCATCATTGTGGACGTGCCTTCAAACCACAATGCCATTCCGGGGCGCCCAATCTTATATGAGCTCAAGGTTGTAACTTCAATCTATCACTGCATCATAAAATTCCCTACTTGCTATGGGACGGCCATTGTGTGAGGTGACCAACGGGCGGCACGAGAATGCAACCTGGACTATGCTGAGGATACCACTGTCCCGCCAGAAGTTTGCACACTAATCCCAAAAAGAAAGGAACAAAGTCGACAGTCCACCCGAGCTCTTCTTGCTGGTTCAGCGAGATTGGTCCTCGCTCCCCTAAGAAGGACTCAAACAATGAGAGTCACAGAAAACCAGCCCTCCAAATCAACGACCTCACTGACGTGCAATCCAAAGCAGCAACGACAATGACCAATCGAAGGAAAAGACTAGACAAAATCCTTATCCGATCCCTAAAGGGAAGGTGTTCCTCCCCGGCAGGGCGATCAGAAGCACAAGAATGATTAGGGAATACACAGGAGACACAGAGTTGACACACTCACTAAAGGTAGAACGCCTTGGAAAGGAAAAATGACGGATGTCGAGTACTAACTCTAAATTTTGTATTGTCTTCAACTTTTTGTAAATTGCCAGGTGCTCTAGAGATTTCTAAACCACACTTTTGCCAATTAACGATTGACATCTGAAAATGATAAAATGTTTATTTTTGCTACGAGATACCCTCCTCAGAACGAACACAAGGCAAAACCGCAACAGACGAGTAAAAGGTTTTGCGATCAAGGTTAGAACGATCTTCTAACCAGCAACCTAACACTCAATCTAACATTTGGGGGTAGGCTACACACAAGTTTAGGTTGGAGCAAACCCAAATGAATTGCCGGACGGATGGGCACGTACTTGGACGTATCCTTAACTCTTTATGCCAATGTATATGCTCCCCGAGACTAGAACAAGGTTCTTGTCGAGGCGTCCTAACATTTGGCCCAGAATTCGTATGGGGTTTTGTACCAGCAAGCAAAAACAAGGACGAGCCCTCCGCTAAATGAGAATGACCAATGGTAAAATTATTTTAACAAAACGAGCTAGCAGTTTGGAAAAATTCTTTACTTCATTTAAGAATACAGATAGCAAAAGGGCTGGGTTGCAAAAAACTTCTAATTATGGTTCTTAGAGGTCGAAACCACATTCCCTCTAGCCAAAACATCGGCCCCGAGTTTGGTAGCATGAGTAGTAGCTTCCACATCATCTCTAGCAGGAACAGAGACTTCTAACTGAGAGATGATCTCAACCTCATCTTCCTCATCGGAGCTCACATAGCCACAATCTTCCTTCAGCCTGGTAACTTGCCCTTTGAGGAAGGCCAAGTCACACTTAGGGCACTTCTTCACGACCTCTCTGAGGATCTCCTTAGCCGTCTCATAATAGAGGCCGGCATTACCACTCTTATATTCCTCAGAGGCCTTATACCTCTCTATTGCCTCGTTATTACCAATGAGTCCATTGGCAGTAGCCATATCCTCAACCTCTCTTCAGGCAAACTCACAGTTCGACCTCTCCACCACTAACTGAGTTCCCAGGTCCTCATATTTCTTCTTCCAGGCCTCTAGCTCAGCCCGTAGATTAGCTGATTCTCCCCTAAAAAACATGAAGTTCTTGCTCTTTCTCCCTAGGAACCAATTCCATCTCATCCTTGGCCTTGATGACCTCAGTTGCCTGGGCGGAGAGCTTCGCTTTCTCCTCAATAAAGTACTCCACACGGGCCATAGCGTGCCCATGCTCGCATTACCATGCTGGCCTACAAGAGTTTCCCCATTGAAGAGTTAACGGCAAAGCCTTCCCACTTCTTGGACTAGCCCCGTACCATGCTGTTCATGGCGTCTATGATGGCCCTAGGCATTCCCGAGGCCCAGTGGAAAGAGGCTTCTAGGCCAAATGGAACTTGAGCAGCGCCCTTAATTTTTTGCCATGAATCTTCTCCAGCTCGGCCAGGCAAGCTGGATCCTTGAGGAGAAAAAGATCCTCACACAGCAGGTCTAGTGGCCTCTGGCCTGGTCGTTCCTCATTGGTCAAATGAGGCGTGGGAGCCGCTAGGGGTGAGTCTGCCAAAGGCTCCTAAATGGCCAACCGCCATTTATCTGGGCGCTCTACGATGACCATATCGTTAACAGTCATAGGCCATTTTCCAACAACCCTATCCTTTCTCAACTTTCTCTTCTCCTTCTGTTTCCTTAAAGCCTCAGCGAGTCGTACAGCAGTCCTCTCCCACGCAATTCTCTTTCTTTTAGTTTCACGAAGAGCCCGTCTTTGGCCCTTGGAGAGATATCTTTCCCTGAAAAGAAGAGCCAAGTGTCTGGTCATAGAAATCCTATGAGAAACAAGTCGTCAAGCAAGCAATAAAAGGTTGATGAAGGGAGCAGTAGCTTAAGTTGTCGAGGTCCCTGGATACGTTCTCGGTCTTGGGAACAGATGGACCAGTGCTGACAAAAAAATCTTCTTCTGTCGATTCTGCAACGTCACGATGATGTTCAGGAATCTGGGTATCTCTAGTTGCTCCTTAAATGGCAGAGTTAGTGGCAGACCTCATTCAACACCTAATAAGAAAGGAAAAATAGTTAAACGTTAGTTCATCGGGCCGCAGGGATAACTTCATTGAAAGCATGCTTACTGGGTTTCATGTAGCTCGTGAGGATGTTTATGTCCTCCATGCTGGGGCTCTATGGGCTCTTCCACTCGTCCCCCCACCCAGAACCAACCCTCTTTCCAAGTGGGCCCAAATTCAGACGCCCCCCTCACTAGGCTCCCCCAGAGGCTCAAGGTCCTAGCCTTGCGTCACGCGGCCACATGAAACCTTCCCTTTCTAAATGGCGAGGTCCTCAGCACATAATAAGAGTCAAAGTCCTCAAGTCTCAGATATCCCTAGCCATTACGCTGCCAGAGAGCGAAGACCCCAATAATGGTCCTCCAGCTCACAGGAGCAATTTGAGAATGGGCGATTCTCCAAAACTTTAGCAGCTCAGTAATAGGTCATGGGAGCAGAATGAGAAAACCAGCCTAGAACATCCTTGTTTTCACTGCAACACACCCCCTCAGGGAGCAATGAGCCCGCTCCTCTTCATAAGGAACCCAGAGCGCAACACGGTCTGGAATGCGGTAATTTTGACGTAGCACATTCAAGTCACTCTCCTTCACTTTCAAAAGAATTTGTTTGCAAACCCATGGCCGGTCTTTATCTTGAAACACTACCACTAGAGGCCTCCCGCTGGAACTAACTTCATCCTCATCGTTCTTTCTCTCGCTCTCATCATCAGTCCATTCAAACTGGACATCTGGCACTAGCTCCGGCGCCAGTCTTGCTGCTTCCTCATCTGTGGATCTTTCTACGTCCACCACAACTCATTTTTCTACACCTTTCCCTGAGGAAAACTCTCTTTACCCTCTATTTCACGATGCCTCCACAGATTCCAAATGCTAATTAGGGATTCCAACCCAAAAAATTCCCAAGAAATAGAAAGGAGAATAGTTACCTTTATGCTGAGGGTATCGCAAAGCCATTGAAAACTATGTTGAAAATTCAGGCATGAAAAAGGAAGGCTTTGAAAAGCTGGTGGCGGAAATCTATTCAAAAGTTGATTACAGAATACACAGAGGCGAAGGGAAGAGAAAGTAAGGAGGAAAGAGTATAAATAGGCAAGTGAGAAGTGAAAGTGTGAGAAGATAAAAAGACGACTGTCACGTGTATGACATTGGGAAACAAAGAGGCATCGGTCGGAATAATGATCACTGCCTTTAAATCCCTAGAACATGCCTCTCCATCAGATGATCGACAGGTGGTAGAGTGTACCCAACTTCTGGTGGCAAATAAATCTCAGAAGAAAGTTGCCAGCGTAACTTCAAGACCGCTAACCCTGAGGTCCAGGAACAGTGGCCTTGAGGGGGCATTTTGTAGTCACTAGGTCACCAATAACAACAAAGGTCAAAGGTCAACTAGGGTCAATTGTCGCAAGATTTTGGAAACAAGCTCCCGAAAGCCGCATCCAACTTCACGACCTAGCGACCAGACGACCAAACGACATGGAAATCCGTTCCAGGGACCTGAGCGATGAATCTCCCTTCTACATGTTGTTTGGGTTTAGAATGTCTAGCCTCTACGCCCATGAGCTCATAGCTCCTCAATCTACCTGCGCGACCTAGTAAATTTGTCACCTAAATAGCATCATGGGAACCTACTTGGGAAATCTTATAATTTATGACTGATTGGACTTCAACATTAAATGCAAAGCGGTGGTTACCCATCCCATACGTGGCTTAGGTAGCCATTAGTCAAAAGTGAAGGGTAAACCTCAGCTGATTTGACCTATATGTCATTCTTGTAAGTCCAGCATTAAATGCATGCAATCATTATTCCCACGCAGATGGTAAATTTACACAATAAATAGAGTGAATGAAGCCAAAAAGTGAGGGACCCAAAAAATCTCATTCTTCTTGTCTTTGGCACATTTACTCTCTTTCATTTATTATAAACATTTCTTGCCTTTACACATTAACTACACAAGCCGATTCAAATACAAATTTCCCTTAAATACAAATCTTGTTTGTTGAGTCAAAGGCTAAATTTGATATCAAAAGGCGGATTTTGTAAGCCAGTCTACAATAACTTAAATGGCATCATGCTTACTTGCCGATGTGGGGAGACCCACTACAAAATCCATAGAAATGTTTTCCTATTTCCACTCTGGAATCTCTAAAAGATTTAGCAACCATGATGATCGCTGATGTTCAGCTTTCACTTCCTGATACACTAGGCATTTAGCAATGAATTTGGAGATACTTCCCTTTATGTTTCTCCACCAGAAGTTTTCGTGTAAGTCCCTGTACCTTTTTGGTATCACTTGGGTGTGCTGTGTACGGAGAGAAACGAGCTTTAGTCAAAATCTCGTCCTTGAGCTTATTGTTTCTGGGCTCGTATAGGTGGCCATTAAACATCAGAGTGCCGTCGGAGGATATATCAAATCCCTTCTTCTTCCCCGTTCCAACCCCAACTCTTATCTTTTCTAAGAATGTATCATACTTCTGTGCCGTAATAACTCTGTCTCATAAATCCAGTTTGACTGTCAAACTGGAAACTTCGATCTAGTCTCTGCGGTGCGACAACTTCGATCCTTATATTCCCAAAATCCTTAATCAACTAGCCTTGGACTATACCAAGTGCTGATAACTTACCCATGTTTCTCCTGCTCAAGGCATCTGCAACTATGTTAGCCTTACCCAAATGGTATAGGATATCGCAGTCATAATCTTTGATCCATTCCAACCATCTTCTTTGCCTCATGTTTAACTCCTTCTGAGTGAAGAAATACTTGAGGCTCCTATGGTTGGTATAAATATCACATTTACTCCTATATAAGTAGTGATGCCAGATCTTCAGAATGTGCACTTCAGTGGCGAGTTTGAGATCATCGGTTGGATAGTTCTCCTCATAGGGTTTCAACTACCTAGACGCGTAGGCAATTACCATACCCTTCTGCATCAAAACGCATACTAACCCAAGTTTTAATGCAATGATGTAGATCACAAATCCATCAGAGCCATCAAGTATCGTCAATACTAGTGCCGAAACCAATCTCTTCTTCAGCTTCTGAAAACTCTATTTGCATTTATCTGTCCAAGTGAACTTCTCATCCTTTCAGGTAAGCCGTGTCATTAGGTCCGTTATCTTGGAAAACCCTTTATGAATCGCCGGTAGTAGCCAGCCAAACCCAAAAACCAAGTAATAGGCAACAAGTTGGCAACTTCAAAAACTACAAAACAAATGAAAACAAATCTGTCAAAAAGGAGAATGAAGATAATTGCTACATATGTGGAACGAAAGGACATTGGTTGCGTACCTATCATACTGCTAAGCACCTTATGGATCTCTACCTATCCATGAAGGGAAACGGAAAAAGTAGAGACCAATTTTGTAAATTTTGACAATCCAAATTATATGACTCATTTGGATATCTCTGATTTTTTGGTTTATTCAAGCAGCAATCTAGTTGATGGTAGTGCTATGGAGGATATTGATTAGTTTATTCTTGTTTTTATTTGCTTTTACATTGCTGCATTCGGTATGAACTTATTTCCTTTCTAGTTTTAATAATTAGCTGCCATTACAAGTTATTTCAATTTCAAATAAAATATCTGTTATTTGATTTTCATTGATGTTTAAATTTTTCTTGTCAAGAAGTTTGCTTAGCTGATAGTGCCACTTCTCATACAATTGTTTGAGACAAAAGGTATTTTATTGAATTAACACTAACAACTAATAATGCTAATACAATTTCTGAGGTGTCAAATATCATTGAAGGCTCTAGAAGAGCCTATATAAAATTATGTATTAATGATTCGCTTTATTCAAGCAAATCCAGAAGAAATTTGCTTAGTTTTAAAGATATTCGTGGTAATGGATATCATATTGAAACAATGTAAGAAAATAATATTGAATATCTTTGCATAACTTCTTTTGTATCGAGCCAAGAGCAGATAAAAGAACAGCTACAAACACTCCCATCTGGGATGTATGTCACAACCATAAAGTCAGTTGAATCAAATTATATAACGAACCGGAAGTTTGAAGACCCTAAATGTTTTATACTTAAATTTTTGGAAAGAATTCATAGGGATATATGTGGGCCTGTACACCCACTATGTGGACTATTTAGATACTTTATGGTTTTAATTGACACTTCAACAAGGTGGTCCCATGTATGTCTGCTTTCAACTAGAAATATGGCTTTTGCTGGATTCCTCGGTCAAATAATAAAATTTCGAGCTCAATTTCCTGATTATTCTATCAAGACAATTCGTCTTGTTACTGTTGCCGAATTTAGATCCGAAGCATTTGAGGAGTCTTACTTCTATTGTTATTGTTGTAGAACACTCGGGTCCTCATGTGCATACTCAGGATGGCCTTGTAGAGTCATTTATCAAATAATTTCAGCTGATTGCAGGGCCATTTATGAAAATGAAATTACCAACTTCTATTTGGGGTCATATAGTACTACATGCTGCATTATTAATTCATTTAATGACAACTGCTTATCACGAATACTGTCCTTTACAATTGGCATTTGGTTGAGAACTTGATCTTTCTCATTTAAGAGTTTTTGGTTGTGCTGCCTACGTTCCAATTCCAACCCCACAGCGTACTAAAATGGGTCCCCAACGAAGACATGGGATTTACATTGGTTTTGATTCGCCAACAATTATTAGGTACCTTGAGCCATTAACATGTGACCTATTTACTACACGCTTCACAAACTATCATTTTGATGAAATGACTTTTCCTACTTTAGGAGGGGCAAAACTACATCTTGAACAACATAATAAAATTTCTTGAAATGAATCTACCTCATCTCACTTTAATTCCCAAAGCAATCAATGTGAGCAAGAAATTGGAAAAATAATTCACTTACAAAGATTTGCAAATCAATTACCTGTTGTGTTTGTAGACACAAGGAAAGTGACAAAATCACATATAGCGGCACAGAATACTCTAGCAAAAATTGATCTTCCATAGCAAGTAAATTCAAAGTTCGCCAAAATTGTGGTCGACCACTTGGTGCCAGGGGCGGATCCAGGGGTAGCCACCCCGATCCCGGGCTACCCCTGTTTTTGAAAAATCTATTTTTTTTACCGTTTGAAATAATTTTTAAAAAAATATATTTAATATTTCAGCTAGGGGTTGTCGAGTTTTGGCAGGTTTTAGCTACCCTTTTGACAGTCTTCTGGCAATACCCCTGCTTGGTGTTAAAGATTCTGTACCTCGAAAGAGAAAAGTACAAGAGAACAACCAACCACAAATTCAAGAGGAATGCAAAATGATTGATCAATCAAATAAAGAAGATTTTATTCCTATAGAATCACCAAATGAAGAGATCTCAACAAACTATTTGTCATCCCCCAAAGTATAAGAAAGAAACAATGTTGTGATAGATAATATTTTCACCTATAACATGGCTCTTGATATCATGCATGATAATGAGGATCCTGAACCACAGTCTGTTATAGACTATCAACAAAGAAATGATTGGCCAAAGTGGAAAGAAGCCATACGGGCAGAGTTGAATTCTTTAGAAAAATGAAAAGTTTTTGGACCTACAGTCCGAACACCTAAAGATATAATTCCTGTTGGATACAAGAGGGCGTTTGTAAGAAAAAGAAATGAGAACAATGAGATTATGAGATACAAGACTAGACTTGTAGCACAAGCTTTTTCATAGAGACCTGTAATAGATTATGATGAAGCATATTCTCCTATGATGGATGCCATAAGATTTAGATATTTGATTAATTGGCTGTCTCACAAAGGTTAATATGAGACTTATGGATGTAGTAACTGTATATCTTTATAGTTCGCTTGATAGTGATTTATATGAAAATCACCGAAGGATTTAAATTGCCAAAAACAAGTGATTCATTCCATAAAAATATGTTCTCAATCAAATTACAAAGATCACTATATGGATTAAAACAGTCTGGACATATGTGGTATAACCGTCTCAGTGAATATTTACTGAAAGAGGGATATCAAAATGACGATACTTAATCATGTGTTTTCATAAAGAAAACTAATATTGGATTTGTAGTTGTAGCAGTTTATGTGGATGATTTAAATCTTATAGGAGCTCCTGAAGAGCTCGATAGAATTGCTGAATATTTAAAAACTGAATTTGAAATGAAAGATTTTGGGAAAACCAAATTTTTTCTTGGTTTGCAAATTGAACATCTTTCAGGAGGATTATTTGTTCATCCGCCTACATACATAGAAAAAGTTTTTAAAAGGTTTTATATGGATAAAGATCATCCATTGACATCTCGAGCAGTTGTCTGATCACTTGATGTAGAAAAGGATCCTTTTTGTCCACTTGAAGATGAGGAAAAGATTTTTTGTTCTGAAGTAATATATTTTAGTGAAATTGGAACAATGACGTATCTTGGAAATTGCACTCAGCTCGATATAGTAATTTCTATAAATCTCCTTACTAGATATAGCTCTGCACCAACTCAAAGACATTGGAATGGTGTCAAACATATTTTTTGTTACCTTAGAGGCACCATAGACTTGGGATTATTTTATTCACAAAACATGGAGTTTTCCTTTAGTTGGCTATGCAGATGTAGGTTATCTTTCTAATCCACATAAAGCGAAGCCACAAACAGGACATGTCTTTACTCATGGAGGAACAACTATGTCATGGAGATCTACGAAACAAACCTTGATAACAACATCTTCAAATCACTCAGGAATTATTACAATCCATGAAGCAACCCATGAATGTGTATGGCTGAGAAGTATGACACATCATATTCAGACATCATGTGGAATAGTTTCAACAAAGGAAGGTCCTAATACTGTATGAAGATAATGCAGCTTGTATTGCACAACTTAAATGTGGCTTTATCAAAGGGGACAGGACAAAACACATATCTCTAAAGTTTTTTTATCACACATGAGCTTCAGAAAAGTGGGGACATCGACATTCAACAAATTCGTTCAAGTGATAATGTTGTTGATTTATCACAAAGTCATTACCAACTTCTACATTCAAGAAATTGGTCTATGAGATTGGAATGCGTCGATATGGAGATCTTCAGTGATTAACATCAGAGGGAATAGCTCTAGTACTTTTCCTTTAACCAGGTTTTTGCCCTACCAGGTTTTCATAGCAAGGTTTTAACAAGGCAATACTTTTTTTTTTAAATAAAGACCACAAGTGCGGCTAATTTTATAAATAATACGAAAAAAAGAAACAAAAAGAGGGGGGCTAGATCTGACCTCCAGTCAATGCAAGAACAAAATAACAGAACAAAATAAACTCCAACATGGAGAATCTATTACAATGCAAGAAAAAGAGAATACAATGATCAATCATGGAGAGTAACCACCTCCCTTCTTCTTGCTCCGAGTAAAATACCCGTGGTTGATCTCGTCTGCATAGTCCACAGAGTCCCATGAAGCACCAGGACCACTCCAAGTGGAACTATGCGTAGAGACCGGCGAGGCACGGGGCGGGGCAGGGGGTGGGACAAAAGGCCTTGCCTCTGCACTTAACAAAGGGGGGAGTACTGGGGTAGGCATAAGTGGGTGACACGCTACCGGCTGCGATGATGCCTGCATGTACTCTGACTCATAATTCAACTGGGGGTTCGTATCCTCCTCCCAAGTGTCATACATGTAATAAATAGGGGAGCCACTGAGAGAAGGCAGGGATGCCATAGTGTTCAACTGACAGAGACCCATAGTATCCATATCTGAGGCAACATTGACCTGTACCCTATCTCTAGGGCTATGCCTGAAGCTGATGATCCAACAGAACCAGAAGATGTAGCCTTCTTCTTAGAGAAAGAAGGAGCTGTGACAGAGAGCCCGGTGGTAGCCGCAATAGCCTGTAATATGTCCTCTGTAGCTCTCTTCAACTTCTTACTGACAGTCAAGTCATGCATGTTAAACATATGGAACATTAGATCTTGCAAAGGCTCACGGTCCAGGATACCCTGCAACGTATCCATACTCATCCCAGGTGGGTGGTCTCGATATCGATCGAAGAGATTTTGTACCATATCCATAGTGATCCCATGAGGCAATGCACTAGGGGGAACCACCGATACAACATGAGAAGCACTTATAGACATAACCGGGGTCACAATAGTACTAGTCCTAGAACCACAAGAAGCAACTAAACTGACAGAACTACTTACCCTAGGGAGATCCCGACCTCCTACAGACACCAAATCCACACTACGCACACTAACTTGAGGTGGAGCACAAACAACAAGCACCAGGGGAGCAGAAGCCAAACCTGAAGCAAACGAATTACTAGGAGGAGCTACCGGCACAACAAGGAATCTCAACTAAAGGAAATACAACCAGCGACACACTAGTACTAACTCCAGATACACCAGACTCAACCAAACTAGTAGAAATAGAAATAAAAGGAAAAATACTCACTGGTGGAGAAGAGTCAACATGGGCAACTGAAGGTGGAGTGACTAAGATAACATGTGGGGCCTACGCAACAGAAGATGTCTGACCCTTGGTTCCACTCACAGGAACCCACTGTCTGGCTAGCGCAGAAACAACAGTCTTCCCCTTATCACGGGAAGGCACAGCTAGTGGGGCCGAGGCCGAGGTCGAAGGGACTGGAGGTGGACCCTGAGGAGGAGGCAGTGGGAGAGACGCAGCAGGGCCAAACCTACAAGAACTCCCAGCATGCCCCAAGTGTAGCACTGAGTGCAGAATACTGGCACTTGCTCATAAAAATAGACTGCCAAAAACTACGTACAGGTCCTCTGTCAATTCACACCCTATTAGGGAGCTTGTGCTCCAAATTCACCTCAACTAAGACAGAGCCTCACGAGGATGTACTAAGTCAGTCATAGCCTTATCAATACGCAATGGAGCTCCACCAACTCGAGCCAAAACATACAAACACTCATTTGCCCTCAAATGAACAGGTAATAAATGAAAAGAAATCCACACGGGGGCAATAGGAGTTGCACAAGCAGGATGAAAATCAGAAGTCCATTTCAAGACACTCATACAACATCCAGCAACAAACCACTCATGCGTCGAAAACAGACGTGTACAATCATCCTCACAATTAAATTGAAAAAGTATATGTGTAGAATCAATCAAACCCACAGTATAGCTACTCACAAAACCAAATTGCTCCAAGCAGCTACGCACAGAAACCATACTAGGCTTGTCAAAAGGGAACTTACCAATCAATGTGTACTGGAACAGCTCCATCAAAAGTGCTTCCTCATCCGCTCTGATCGAAAACGCAGGCTCCCCACGTTGAACATGAGCTGCCCTGTTGACAAATGGCGCTAGTGGAGCTAAAGCATCCCCAAAGATTGGCTGAAAAGACTTTTTCGCATTACGCTGCTCAACAGATAATCCCGAACAACCAGGTAACAGGACAGCGGGTATGAGGCAGTATTGGGGACAACAGGACAGAAGTGTATGTACAGCCAGGTAACAACCCCAGATGGACCTCCTGCGGGTATGAGGCAGTATTGGGGACAACAGGACAACAGGGCCGCTCGTGGACCCTATGTGCCGTAAAGACGGTGGGTTTTCAGTCACAGACCGGGCCCGTCCCCCTCTTTTGGAGCTTATGAGCATTTTTATCTTCTGGAGTGAGGCCCAATTACACCCTGAAATGCTTCAAATCGGTGGAAATCCTAGGTAGAGACTTTGGAATTGGGGTTTTTGGATTTGCTTGATTTCAACCCAATCCAACCATAGGAATACCTTCTCTAGGCTGTGTAGAAGCTACAACAGCCAACAATGGTCCTGATTCATGCCCAGATGAAGAAGTTATGATTTTTGGATTTGGAGGCTCAAAATTGGATGTCAATCCACGAAATTCTTTGGAGCTTCCACCGAAGCAATTTTGAGATGTAAGAGGCAGCTGGAAAGACGCTATTTTGGTGGTGGTGTATGGTAGTGAGAGGGGAGGAATAGGGGTGAAAGTATGGAGGTAGGGGCGGCAGGTTGGTAGTGATTGGCCTGTTTTTGGCCGGTGATAGAGGTGGTGATGGTGGGGGGATCGATGCGCCTCATCAAAGGGAAGAGACTGGTGGTGATCCGCCAGAGTTTCGGTGGCCAGATTGGCCGTGGGAGGTGGAGCCACCTTGAGAGCAAAACCTAGTTTTTTAACAAGGCAACACTTTATTACTCCAAATATTAGTTATATATTGTACTCTTTTTCCCCTAAGTTTGTCCTTTTTCTGACTGAGATTTTGTCAGACCAAGGTTTTTAACAAGGCAGTTTATGTATAGATAGTCATCCAAGGGGGAATGTTGTAAATAAATTAAATACACAGTGAATGGCTATCCTACCCTGAAAACCCTAAATATGTTACTATCGTACCCCTAAAACCCCTAGATTTATATCTATAAATAGGGGTCTTTACTCCTCATTATAATGCACACAAGAATTTTCTGAGATAATCATTTTTCTTTTCTTTATTTTCTCTCTTTTCACAACATTAATAATAATATACTTTGCTTATTATTACACAGATTGGATATCAAACTTATTAATTCAATAATTACTATTAATATTATTATTATTTCTAGAATTCTCACACGTGCAAGTAATAATAACAAATGTCAATGAAGATTATTATACAATAATTTGATTAAATTATTGCTATAATACTTGAAAAAATACCCAAAAAATAGATTTGATTCAAATGATTTGTTAAAAGCCTAAACATTCAATCTCGAATTGAGCTTACCACGCTAAAATCTCATTTTATATATGTGTGTGTGTGTGTATATATATATATATTTGTTTCAAATTATTCTTAAGTGTTGGGCACTTTAATTGTTAATACCTGACCCTCTTAACATTCAAAAAAAAAAAAGTGTATTCTTTCACCATGTTTCTCCAAAGAATTTATGAATATTTGTCTTAGTTACATTTTTGGCAAATTTTTTCTTTCTATCCTTCTTTCTTTCCACCTTTTTTCTTCTTTCTTTTTTTTTTTGGCTTTTATTAACTCTTTGCCATACACAACTTCTAAAAAGATTAGTCAAAGATTAAAAAAAAAATGAAAAATTTTCAGCCCACCTTAAAAAACAAAAATAAAACAACAAACCATCGAAATCACAACCTATAATTAGAGAATTTCATATATTGAAGACCGACATAGGATTGGCGTAATATGACAACCACCTATGTGAACAAGCTGCTCATAGGAATGCCATACAAAAGCAGCAAAAGCCTTTGAATCATTATTGCTTTCAAGAAAGTGCCATAAATAATATAACATGTCCCATCCTAATTTCTTCATTCATTTTCTTGATAAATCTTCAAATTTGTTGTTTAATTCTTCCCAACGTCAAACTTCTTGCAGTTGTTCTTCTCAATCAGAGAATAACAATCTCCAACTTGTTTTCATTCACTCTGTTGTTAATATTCTATAAATTAATGTATAAACTAAAATCATATTAGCTTATCCTCTTAAATTAATATATATATATATATATATAAAACAAAATACACATTACAACATGAATCAATACAAACAAAATCATACAAATTATATAAAATTATATATATATATATATTGAAAAAAAATACCATAAGAGATTTGGTGTAGTTTTTAGGCCTCCGCCTAAACTCCCATTTTTCCCCCTTTTCTTTTGGGTTGGGGAGGGGGGTTTGGATATCCCTACCTGTTTATTAAATTCAAAAGGTTAATACATAGGAGGAGGAAATTCAAG
>CAVNYN010268983.1:0-15788 GCA_963692815.1 Nyctanthes arbor-tristis
AGTTATAATTTTAATTTTAACATTGAATGTTTTCCTTCTTTTTCCCCCTTCAAGAGGTTTGCAATGCTTTTTGGGTGTATGACAATAATTGATGTATTTTTGTTTTCATTGTTTTAACGCAGTTTTATAGGTGACTTGAAGCATTTAGATATAGATACTCAAATCTTGGAGCAATGAATTCTTGCACTTTGACCCCTTATTTGGAGCTACATTTTCACCCGGCTTGCAACCAACAATCCCTCCCCAAATTCAAAACATAACACACATACTCTCTCTCTCTCTCTCTCTTTTTTTTTTGGAACGTAAAAATGAAATGATTAATGAAAGTTTGTATAACACATGCATATTTCATATGAAATATGTAAAACTTACAAGATCAGTTATCAAAGATTCTATATCGTATTATTGTACAAGGACAAAGATTGACAATTTAACTCACAAACAGGCTTTTTGCTCATCTTAGCTATTTATAGAGAAAATTAAATTAAATTAAGAAAGTAAAAATAATTAAGAAAAGGTGCACTTAGTCAAGCTCAAACCAAAAATAATTTGTCTAAAGTGTTCGTGCTCAAACTCAGACTCGAACAGGAAGCATCCCTTTACAAGGGTTTAGTAAAAGATTGAGTGGGTAAGAAATAGATTTTTTTCATTTTAAAATTTTCTGAAGTCATTTTTATGTGGTGACTTGTGGTGTAAGTCAAGAAGTCTACAATGCATTAAAAATGGATATTCCATTTAGGTTTATTTGCTGTTTCATTAATTTATTATGCAAAAGTGTGCCTTAGTTTGATTATTATCATGTGTGTGTGATGTCGTTTGAAAAACTTGACACTTCTCAGCTGTCCTCAGCATAGACTTTATGAGGAAAAGGAGGAGAAGCTTCAATTTTCTATTTTTTTCCTTTTCTTTTTAATTACTAGACTTTGACATGAGAGTTTTGAACCCGTAAACTATACAATAGATAACTATGATAGAAATAGATATCTTATATTAATTCTGTACGATATTAATTCTAATGAGATCGGAAGAGCAAGAAAATTTACAAATCAACATAAATATTGAAAAAATTCACAAAACTCGCAGTTGGTAGGATTCGAATAAATTGAGCTATGTAGACAATTCCGAGTTCAAATAGCTGTGTCACTTTATTTTCTAATGTGATTCAGAAAGGCCTTAAAATAGTTATTTTCCATGGGAATGAAATGTCATTTTTATTGGGCAACATTTTCCTCTTTTTTTTTTTTTAAATAATAATAATAATAATAATAATAATAATAATAATAAAATAATTGAAACACATCTGTCAGCCATTTCATGTTACATGTAGACATCAATATCCTTGACTAAACAGATCAATTTATCACTTCAAACCCCAAGATCCCATCTATAAATATGAATCTTTTCTCCTCAATAATTACTTCCCAATTGCATTTACATTATCAGATACACAGCAAGAGAACCCTTCATCACATCTTAATAACTTGGTCCCAATTGGTCCGATTAAGTTGTTCGATACAAGTCGAGTCAAGTATAGAGGAGGCTTATTAATCATTAATAATTTGAGCATTGGTTCTTCAATATACATCCAAGAATATGGTGAAGAAAGAGCAAAAGATCCAATCAATGGCAGCCAACAAAGTTTCGTCACCCGCGTCCTCGTTATCGACCCCGTTGTCCCCGTTGAGTTCGAAATCATTATGCAAGAAGAAGTACAAAGGAGTTAGAATGAGAAGCTGGGGATCATGGGTTTCTGAAATAAGGGCACCTAACCAAAAAACAAGAATATGGTTAGGTTCATATTCAACCCCAGAGGCAGCTGCTAGGGCATATGATGCTGCACTCTTATGCCTTAAGGGCCCTTCCGCCAATTTCAACTTCCCAATTTCCAAATCACAAAACTTGTTGTTGCACCCTAACACCATCATGTCCCCAAAGTCCATCCAAAGGGTGGCTGCCGCCGCTGCCGCCAACACGGCCGGCTTCCCTCTCACAGCCGACGAGCCCATCTCTTCCGCTTCCTCGGCCTCGACTCCACCACCAGCCAACCCTGCTCCTACATTATCGTCTTCATCACCTACCTGTAGCATGATCATTGAAAACTATATGGCACCTAATTTTTTAGATGACCACACAACAATGGCCTCATGGTACAACTTTGATTCCCCCAAGTACACAGATATCCTACTCAATGGGGCATTTTTTGATCCATTGGTAATGGAAGCTGATCCTAATTATGAAGATATTGATATCCCCTTATGGAGCTTTTGCTGAACCTGTGGCACGGCCAGTCGAGTAGCACTGGATAGTAGCAATTAAAACTGTTCAGTGTTACGTACCAAACCCACACCAATCGAGTAGTAACATCCAACTCATTCCCAATTATTTACCCTTTCATTCATTGGATGATCTTCAGCTATTTCTTGAAGACATTACTGACAGTGACCAAAAATATTTAATATGTAGTGTATTTAATTATTTCATTTTTAGGTAACGCAAGAATTTCACAAAAGAGAAACATATAATTTTCACTGGATTCTCCCAAGTGAATTCTAATAGATTTATTTGTATTTATACTATTTTTTGTGGAGTGTATCATTTTCTTGATTGTAATAAGGAAAAATTATGCAAATATATTTTTCCAAAATTGTTGTATTATTATATATTATATATAAGTTGTACCTTAGGTCAAAACTCTTACAGTGATAATTTTTGGGGTTTTATAAGAATCTTGATTTATAAAACAAAAAATGTTTTAGTGTGATTGGCGTAGAAAGTCCCCGCCATTGCACCCACTTGTGCAATTGGTCCATATATTTACTTTTTTGGCAAGTTCGCCCTGCCTTCACATCCCCATCCCCCAACACCCGACAAGTCCCCGTCATATATTTATCTTTCGTCAACCAACAGGTAATGTAATCATGATCTAACATCATATATATGACACCATATGATAGTATACAACCATGTGGTGTATACCAGAATATGCCACATGAGAAACCACGATCACGATGTGGTGCGTCTCATACGATGCCATACATTTAAAACTAGATCATTTTTAGGTGAAGATGTTGCAAATAAGGTTCTAAAGTAGTCAGAATTGATGGACAAAGACTTAATAGAAGCCAAAAAGTATTAAAAAACACAAACCGAAAAACAACAAAAAAGAAAAAAAAGGGAAAAACAGAAAGAAAGAGAGAAAAAAAATTTTCCCCAGTTTACCAATTATTCCTATTAATTGAAAAATTCTGGTACTCCATACTACTCCTGACTAATTAATTACTCATATGTACGTTCAAAAGTCCCAATTTGACAATAAATTGAGTTTCATGAATCCACATTCCAGTTGCCAGTAGAGTATATTGCTCTTGAAGTATTAGAATTTTTGTAAATGACTTGATTTATATCTTTCTATTTAGAATATCTTGACAAGGTATAAATATTTATCGAAAAATAAAAATTTTCTAATCATTCATGTATATGTTCTATTAACAAAGTAATTATATTTCTTTTTGTTTGTTGTAGACATATAATGTTGGATCGTATGATCAAGCGAATATAGACGAGATTTGAGATATGTGGGCCAAGTACTTTATCGACTATTATATGTGATTTTTTGTCTTATTTGTTTTGAAATATGGTTTATTTATGCATTATATATTTTCATACAAATATGTACATTTCAAGAGTTAGCTAGTGCACATTATTCTAATGGTTCATTAATGACATAATATTTTTGAACAATTTATAATTTACATTATTGCTAACTTTTGACCTTGTTATTGATTGTAGTTAGATTAATTAGATTGTGATGATTGGGATAGTATACCAATTCCGATCTGTTATTCATGATGTTCAGAGTGCTTTGATTTATAGTAGTCTAAATTAATTTAATCAATTCTTGGGTTATGTTTGCAAGTGTTGGTTCTATTTTTTGTAGTTAGATTAATTGCAAGTGTTGGTTCTATTTCTTGTTGGCTTTGGATGCTGCATTTATTGTTTTACATCTTCCGCACGGCTATATATAGCTTCTTGCCACTGCTACTGTGTATTCTGTAAAATATATATATATATATATATATGAAGAGGCGTCGGTTGTTACACAAAAACCGAGTATAACAACCAACACCTATAGCCTATTTAGAGATAAATAAATAAATAAAAATACGCTTTAGGCGTCGGTTGTTGGTATACAACCGATGCCTAAACAACTTAAGAACCAACGCCTATAGTATATTTTTCGTTTATTTTTTTCTTTAAGAAATACTATAAGCGTCGGTTTCTGTGAAACAACTGACGCTTTTTGTGTACTTTAGGTGTCCCCCATAGACCAACGCGTATACCATAACAATTCGCGTCGCTGCCGATAGCGTCGCCACCAGAACCGACGAGTATTCTTCATTACAACCAACGCCTATTATGCTTTTTTGTAGTAGTGGTTAGGGTTTTCCAACATTTTATGTTAGTTTATATATTGATGAGTTTCTTAGCGTTGCGTTTCAGTAAGCTCGCATGTTGTACTACTATGATATAAATTTGTACTTGCACTCTAAAAAAATAATGGACAAATCTAACACAAGTAGATGATAAATATGAATTAAAAAAATCAAATTAAAAATTGAAGGTAAAAGTAAAATTTTCAAAATTTAATCAATTTTGAAGTTCATGTTCAATCACAAGTTCATTCCAAGAATGCAAGCTTAACATGCCCCAGAACACTAAAGTTTAGATTAAATTGTTAAGTAAAATAATAATAATAAATCAAATAAAAATTGATAGGAATATTTATTTTTCCCATAAAAAAGGGAATATTTAACTTTAACTTGTAGTGAAATTATAGTCTAATGGTACACGGAGGTAGAAAAATTCTAAAGAGTGGTGACATCTCTCTCAGGGAGAGATCACATATACATAGTCCCTTATTATTAGGGAATTAGAGAGGCCCGTACCGTCCATTGACTGCACAGGAGGAGGCTGCCAAGGAAGAGTGCGATCGGTGGGCCACACTAAATTTTGAAGACTTTTCTTTTTGGCTAGAATAATTCTACTTAGACAAAGAAAGAGACAAAGAGTGTGACAAAAAGGACAAATGACTCATGTAATTACTACTGATATAAAAGTGATGTGATGTGTTGAAAAATAAAATGATGTCATGTGTCAATTTTATTTAAATTTTTATATCACTATTTGTTTAAATAGCACTACTCTTTCGGCTATCAATCTTACGGTTAATACAAAATGGAGTTTCAGCCACAATTGTCAAAGAAAATGTGTTTTAGACGGTGAGGGAAATCAAAAGTCAAAGTTGTTATTTTTACCAAGCACATCCCAAGAATTCCTTACAGCTCTATTTCATCTTTCTTTGATAATAATTAATGTACCATAACTTAACAATTTTTCTATGGAGCAAACTACTAATCGTACGCAAAGTCAAAAAAAAACCATGTGATGATTTGTTCTAGGTAATTGGGCTCCTTTTCAGAGCTCTATTTAGCCCCACAACCCAAGGCCCACTAGCTACCCATGTGGCCACTTAGCTCTCTCTCAAAAAATTTTGTTTCTCCCCTATATACTGAAATGTGCTTTGTCAATTCTTTTAAGCAATATGTGTAACTTATATAGTGCATAATATTTCAATTGATTAATGTTCAGAACATAAAATATATTGAAAAAGAAATTAAGCGTCATTTAAATTTTCTTAAATGAGAAGAAATTAAATTGTTCAACATATTATTTATTTAAAAAGTTATAATAATTTACTTTTTTTAAACTATAATAATTTACTTCTTACTTCATAGACATTATGACAAAATAACCAAAGAATTAAATATACTAGTTGGAACGTGTCTTGTACGTTGTATGTTCTAATGAATATATTTTAAATATGTAATTTTCATTAGAATATTTTATTACAAAAACATTTCTTTATAGATAATAGTTATTGTCAATATTATACTTTTTTTTTACTTTTATCATCTCATTTGACTGATACTTTTGTTGCATTGAAACTCCGCGTAAAAGCAAAACATGTATTTGTCTAATGTTTCCATTTTGAATTTTATATGTATTCCCTTTATGAATACCATTGCATCACTAATCGTTTAGATTGTATCACCACATAATGTGGCTTAGATTTTATTAGCATACCAATACATAAAAAGATATGAGTTAGTATATAAAAGAATTACTAAGATAATAAGATAGTGATCATATAAACTAAAAATATAAAGTATTAAAATAAAAGTATTACATCTTCATCTATTAAAATTAATTTTTGAATTTGGATAGGACCTTCTGCATTCATGTAGTTTTTAATGGAACTTTTACAAAGGATGAAAAATTAATTTGATGCTCCATTCTTGATCAAACGCACTGAATTCTTTTATTATCATACAATGCTCTTCCTTTTTAGTTGATGCAGACAAAGCCATTTCACTAGAGAACGGGTTAAAACTAAGATTAGATTAATTAAACGAAAAGTATAAGTTGGATTTGTGTTTCAATATTCTTGAATTTATTTAGATCTCGATCATCAATCTATAATGAGTGAAGTATGCATGAAGAGATGAAATATAAATATTGATATGGTGGGCAATTACATCACATTAAAATAATTAATTGTAGTATAACCGTATGTAAGTTATAAACTTTTAATATTATTAAATTAAATTAAATATAATAATTATTTTATGACATTTATTTGTCTTGATGATGGAATTAAATGAAATCAAATATTCATGTAATGATTAGTATTTTTAAAGTTGTAATGATTAATTTTGTAACATTCATGTATATTATAGATATTGCAACATAAATCAATATTAAAACAAAAATACAAAACTAAATCAATATCGTACTAATTTTTTTCATGAATTTTACATATTAAAACATAAATCAAGATTCAAATAAAAAAATATATGTATATATATCTTTCCATTTCACTAAAATTTCCAACCTACAAAATTAGCTTAAATTGAAAGTGTAATACATGCAATCTTCTTTATTATTGATCACAAGTTAAAAAGGCATACGTATATATAACATATTTCTAATATGAAATTAAAGAAGAAAAAATGGCCATAATACGCATTAACTAAAAACATTACACGATTTTTTGTGGTAAAAAATTTTGTATGCAGGGATTCTTGCACATTTGTTATTCATAATGAATTGAGGGAAAAAACTTGTCATCTAGTGGAAGAAAATAATAGTCATTGAGTTCATTTTCTACTTGAAATTTTGAAATAAAGTACTAGATGGATCTCTAGTTCAATTCACCTAGCATTGGTATTACGCGATATAATTTGATTGGATCAGATGACTTTAGTGATGCTATACTGAAATGTATGATAAAGAGTAAGGATAAAATAGAATAAACTATTTATGTAGTAATGTAGTAAATAAATGTGGTGAAATAAAGGTAACAGATAGTATAGGAATTAAAGAAAAAGAGTAAAAGCAAAGGTGAAATTTGAATGTTTTACATGGATCTCAAGTCGAAAAAGTATACGCATATATAACATAGTTCTAATATGAAATTAAAGAAGAAAAAATGGTCACAATATGCATTAACTAAAAACGTTACACGATTATTTGTGCACAAAAATTTTGTATATAGGGATTCTTGCACATTTGTTATTCATAATGAATTAAGGGAAAAAACTTATCATCTAGTGGAAGAAAAGAATAGCCATTGAGTCCGTTTTCTACTTGAAATTTTGAAATAAAGTACTAGATAGATCTCTAGTTCAATTCACTTAGCATTGGTATTACGCGATATAATTTGATTGGATCAGATGACTTTAGTGACGCTACACAAAAATCTATGATAAAGATTATGGACAAAATAGAATAAACTATTTATGTGGTGAATAAATGTGGTGAAATAAAGGTAACAAACAGTATAAAAATTAAAGAAAAAGAGTACGGGCAAAGGCGGAATCCGAATGTTTTACATAGATTCCACTTTTTATTATGTAGTGAATAAATGTGGTGAAATAAATGTATCAGATAGTATAGGAATTAAAAAAAAAAGAGTAAGGACAAAGGTGGAATCCGAGTATTTTACATAGATTCCACCTTCTATATAGTAGTGATAGAGTCAGCCTTCAAACGGTATGTATTTGCCATAATGGTTAATTTCACATTTCGTCCCCAACTTTTGTATTTAGTATCGCTTGGGTTCCTTACTTTTTTATTTCAACCCGTTGGCTCCTCAACCTTTCATTAGTTCAAACGAATGGTCTTTTTTAACCCTTTTTGTTAATTTTTATGTTAACTCCCCAATAAAGTTACCTTTATGTCCTTAACTTATTAAATTAAAAACAAAAAAATTAAAAATATAACAAAATAATATTAAAAGAAACACCCCCACCCACCCAACCGAGGGCCCTACCGGAGTGGTGCCATTTCTACGAGCCAAAATGTGGCATTTTGCTGCCATTTCCGCTAGCTGTTTTCAACTATAGAGCACTGCTTGGGGGGATCCCCCTAGGTGATGCTAAAAATGGTAGCATGGGGTTATTCTTCCCCCGTACTTTTGGCTACTAAAGTTGTACCATTTTTGGCAGCATTAATGTTGGTGTAGGGGTGGGTGGATATTTTTCTTTTTAAAAAAAAATATTTATTTTATTATATTATTTATTTTTTATTTTTAATCTATTGAGTTGGAGATATAAAAGTAATTTTACAGGGCAGTTAATGGAATAATTGATGGAAACCGTCAAATAGGACCATTCGTGTGAATTAATGGAATGTTTGCGACTCAAAAGTTTGAAAAAAAAGGTTGAAGACCCAGGAGATATTAAATGTAAATGTTGGGGAAGAAATGTGCAATTAACCGTTTGCCATAATTAAAATGCTCTAATAATAATAATATTTTCAATATTCTTATTTTAAAAATTGAAAAAGTTATATGAATTAGTTATGTAAGTGTCAGAACATTAAGTTTTTAGAAATTTGATCCATACAGTAGAAGAAGAAGAAGAAAATTTGATGTTGCTATAATGAGCAAAAATTTGAAATGAACTTTAAACAATTTATATTTACACAGATCACACATATAATAAAAGATTTTTTGTGCTCTTATAATATAGAGATCTATGCAATTGCACCACCTGCAAACTCTCGAGACCGCCACTACATGAAATCTTGCTTTACCGATCAAAATTATTTAGATGGTTAACCGACATTGGTCGACCGACTCATGTCTCACATTAAATAGAAACAGGAGGGGAAAAAACCCACAAAAAGCAAAATGAAATTTGAAGTCAGCTATAAAAGACAATCCGAATTGCTTGTTGCACATGGGGCTGCCCTCACTATGTATCCAAATTAATTGTTCCTCTTACAATGCATTCGGCCTTCTTAGGACAAATGCTGTGGACCATTTATTGTGGCAAGTTTTAGTATTTGACATAAAGTTAGTCCATACATTTATAGCATGACACAAAATTGCAAGCACAAAAAGTTTTTTGTTGCCACCTACATTGTATTTTTCAAGTTGCAAGATTGATGTAGATTCGATTTACGATTCAACAACTCACACATGTGTCATTGATTACGATTCAACAGCTGTCATTAATTTTAATAAAACTCTTAGTTTTAAACTCTCAGTTTTATTTGAAATGAATAAAAACCCTTACAACTGAAGTAAGGCGATATTTTATAAATTAGTGAATAATGAACCCTAATGGGCGCTAGTGGTCCCTAGATGGTCGGAGCTTACAAGACTAGGAAATAAAACACAAATAAGATAAGATGACTTAATGATAGAAAGATACAGATTTGACCATCTTAACAATTTAAAACGCCCGAAATTCATCGTGTCACATGACAAAGCGACGAGTCTTGTCTTTTTCCATGCCAGACGTGTGCTTAACTGGGTCCCAAGCGAACTTAAAAAAATTAAGCCCCTATACACTATAGCCACCGACCTTTTTTTTTTTTTAAACTTTGAAATAATTAGATCCAAAAAATGAAAAACACAAGTTATTAATTCAATAATAACCAAACGAAACATTGGTGTTGGCAACTTCAAACAGCCATAGAATTTACATATGGTGCCTAATTATCACACATAATACTATTTGAGAAAGCTCGCGATGAGATAGACAGTTCCGAACTTGAGGGTAAGCTGGACAAGCACCCGCCAATATACCATATGTTACTAAATAAAATTTCTCACACAAAAAATAAAATTCATCCGCATATTCATAGATACTACGATCACGCTGCTTGCATTATTAATGGTACCTTCGGTTAGTTACAGATTCATGGTCAATAGGAAGGAACATATCTTGCAACATCTGCTTCATCTTTCGCCAAGTACGTACATGTATATTTTCTTCATATAGATGTCTACATTGAGCTTGATCCTACTAATCTGCAACACCTCTTTAGAATCTATGTAGAACAAGCTTGACCTTCTGATCTTGTTGAACATCTCAATCTCACAAAGAATTTATCTAATATACGCATCCAGTATAACAGATCATCAAGTTGAAAGTACCCGTCAAAACTGGGAATATCTAGATATGTTGCTATATTGAATACTCCAATTATGGATATGAGCACAAAACTTGAAAAAAATCAATGATAATGGGATAGAGAAACTATGCTTTGATACCACTGACGATGCATGGTACAAGGAATTCCGACGAAACCTTAAGAAATATAGAAAAGTTGGAATCTACCAAGAAGATCTGTAAAAACTCAAGAAATTTTATTAATAATTGAATAAGTTGTCTTTCATTCGTAATACACAAGGGCTATATATACAAGAGATTTGAAGTATATATCCTCCAAGAAAGTCTTGGAGTATTTTTCCAACAAACTACCAAAAATAATCTTAAAGCATTTTCCAAGAAAAACAAATCTCTATATATTGAGAGGGAACTGGGATCCCGAATCTCCCCCCCACCCCCCCCAAAAAAAAGATTCTGGAATCCTCCTTTTTATTTCATTTTTTTATTTTTACTTTTTTTTTTGGGGAAACTACATGTTTATGTAACTTCCCCTTATGTATATATATCTTTTTTCCCACTATAATGTTTAGGTAGTTCCAAGCATACAATTTAAAAGGAGTAACTACCCCACTTCCATTTCTAAATCTTTTCTTTAATCTGATTTTTTAATTATTTTTTCTTTTCTTTCCTATTTTCTCTCTTAACTGCCTGATACATAAAAAGAGTAACTACCCACGTTTTTTTTCAATTGATTTCAGCATACATTTTTCTTGCCGATTTATTCACCAGTGACCCCCACTTTTCCCCTAATTAGTTTTTTCTGTTTCAATTTTTCACATGTTATTCCCACTTTCTAAGCAATTAGCAGTCCTATTGAACTACCTACCCCACGGATGTCCCAAGAATACTTTTCGATCTCCTTTGAGAACTACCGACTTCCCACACTAGCATTCTTGGGACACTAATGGTTGAAAGAAAGAACAAAGAACTAATAGCAGGGGACAAAAAGAGATCAGAGTTTGAGAGGAAATTCGCTAGCCAATAAAAAGAAATCGATCAAAGTTTTGTAATGATTCAAGATATCTTTTCAATTGCCGAGAACTACGGTGGAGAATTGAATAGAGACTCGAGATAGGGGTACGGGCTTTTATAGAGTAAATTGAGAGAGAGAAGGCTGCTCCTTGGGTACCAAATCTGGCCAATTGTACTGAAGAGATACTGGTGAGATTTGATTGATAAGAGTTCATGTTGGTTTTGGCGTTCAATTGGTGCAGTTAGGCCTGAGCATCGGGTCGGTCGAGCCAGGTTAGGCCTGGACTCGAAACCGACCCGACTTCAAATTTGTTTCCATTTTTTCAAACCGAAATCAGCCTGACGGTCTTGTAAACCCGACCCAGATTGACCCGACAGTGGTCGGTTTGGGTCGAGTTGGGTTTTAGGTTGGAGTTTTTTTTTTTTTTTTTTAACCTGAAAATCAGCCCAAAGTCTTTTAAGCCTAATAATAGGCCTTATCTTTATTGTGATACTTGTGCTTAGGGTTTCACTCTCAGAGAAGAATATAGAGGGAGGAGGAAGAGAGAGACAGCGGAGGCAGAGAGAAAGAGAGACGGCGGAGGTAGAGAGAGCGACAGCGGAGGCAGAGAGAGCGACGACGAAGACAACAGCTTTGGAGTCGGAGTGTCAGAGCAGCAGCAGTGTCGCGGTGGCGCAGCAGTGGCGTGGTGGAGAAATTTTGGGTTTGAAGTGTTTGGAATCTGAATGTGAATTGTAAGGAAGATGGAGAATGGTATTTTGAAATTTGAAATCATAATTTTTCCTTGTATCATCAAGTATTTGTGTTGCTTATGAAAATGATGATTCTTGATTAGTTGATTTCTTGTACTTTGCTCATGAAAATGCCACCAATGAGATTTTGAAATATAAGGCATTCAGTCAAATAGGAGGCAGTGCGTACACGGAGAAAAAGTGAACTAGGGTTTCAAGTTGTGATTCTAATTTCTAAATGTTTAAGTACTTAAGTTGGAGTTGTGGATTTTTTAAAAGTGCTATTTTCATTCAAACCAAGAAACTGAGTATTGTGAAACACGTTTTTAGGACTCCCAAAAAAAAAAAAAAAGGTCGGGTTAACCGGTTTTAACCGATTTGGACCAAACTGGTTCAAACCGGTTAAACCGAGCCGGGTTTGACCGGTTTCATTTCAATCGGGTTTGGCCTATCCGACCGGCCAAACCTATGAACTGAACTAGAGTGGCTTAGTTCGACTAGCTGGAACCTGCAAACCAACTCACAATCACCAAAAACCAACCCAAACTGACCCGAATGGGGTCGGGTCGGTCCGAGTTAACAGGTTGGTGGTTTTTCACCCACCCCTAGGTGCAATTGTCGTGGATTGTGGCGTAAAGCAATTGGCCTTGGTTAGCTGCTTCTTCTCTTATTCTTTTTTCCTAATTCTTTTTTGGTGGATGAGTAATTTTGTGCGGTCTATTGTGTATATTTATGTTGAAAGTATTCCAGAGTTATTCTAACATCTTTGCATTGGGCTCTTTCTTTTTGTTTTCAGTTTGGAGAGACAGAAAGCTGAAAATAGAAATCGAGAAGCAATTTTACCAGCTTACACTTTTCTCTTTTCCAAATTCCCATTTCTTCACTTCAGGTAAAATCACGTTCTCTTGAAGCTTTGATTATATTTCAATAATTGAGCTTTAGTATCCTCAAGTTGATAAACAAATTTGTGAATATTTTTTTTTCATTGTGTACTAATCACCATGAAATACCTAGAAACAACATTTAATAAAAAGAAAAAAGAATACAAAGTAAAAAGATGAATTGATTCTTTTTATAAACTGATTCTTTTTCTTCTTCTCCTCATCTCCGTTTGTCTCTCTATCACCATATTGGTACACTATCTCAAGGTATTGAAAACCAAGAGATTTTTATTCCTATATATTACTAGGACAGGGAATAGTCTAAATATTTTAATAGATCATTTATTTTCTTGTAAGTGAACGCTTGGTCACACTATTTACAGCTTATATGACATTGAGTGTGTAACCATACTATGGTGCATTTTCTCTGTTAGTTGAACAGAAAGTGGAAACCAAGCTACATTTTTTGTTTTTTGTCCATCCAATGTATTCTCTATATGTGTATTAACTGCATGTTAAAGAGGATCAGTGATAAATGTTAGAGGGTATATTATTAGTTCTTACATAGATAAAACAAATGTGCATGAAGTAGTTTCATCCAAACTAAAAATAACTAAAAGAAATATATCTATAGATCATTTTCTTGAAAAAGTTTGGAATAGGTAGTTCAACACATGAAGTGCAACATAGTAGTGCAGCTTAGAAAATATAAGTGCTAAAGGAGGTGCCTACCTCATGTATTTAGGTAGAAAGTACATGGATTGCATATTTTCTATATATGTTTACCACCTCACCTTCGAGTGAAAAATGAGATTGAGTTGAAGATATATATCTACTTATTCCAGCATAAAAGTTTAAGCAAATGTTGTGCATTTTTAGCTCCAGTGATGGGATGTCACAATCAAGATCATGAATGGCATTCCGTATTATATTTGGATTTAGTTCTGGTGGTATTTCCTGCACATTTTAAATTTATTTATATCATTGTCAGCTTTGAAATGTTGTTTTCCTTTCTTTTCCCTTTAATGCTCTATGAATTCTTAAATGGAAATATCTAATAACTATTTAAATATGCAAGAAGACTTGTGTTATACTCTATGCTCTTCCCTCTTATTTCTTTACCTCGTTTTTATTAAATTGGTTGGCAAATCCAAAATTACATTTGCATTTCTTTACAACCTCATTTTTACTTGGAGAAGTATGTTCAAGGAAGAAAAAAAGCTTTAAGGTTAGTTTCTGTTATACAAATGCCTTTGTGGAGGCACTATTAATATTAGAGGAGGAAATGAGGAATATAGATGTAACATTTGACACGGTCCACCTCTAGTATCTTTAATATACTAAAAATGTGGCATGCGCCGACGATAAATTCTAATTAGAAGTTAGAATTCATCGCCTAGGCTCGTTTACTTGTAAAAAATTTCCTAAAAATTTTGGCAACATCTCCCCTATTTTACAAAAAAACCACCCTGCATGACAAAAACTGCACCAAACCCATACTCCAACACAATTCACCACCCCAACCAACCGCCACAACACACCAAGTCAATATGTATCATAACATAACAAATTCTACATAAAGATATAAATTCAAAAGTATATTAGCCTTAGTCTTTTCTTCTTAATATACATAAGCATGTCAACATATCAAAATGTATTTCACCACATCAAGACACATTTCCTTGCTACATTTCTAGTTGATCATGCCAACCTTGTCAAAAGGCTCATCTCCAGAACGGATTCCAAGTGTTGCTCAAACTTCAGTTAATACCTGGAAGTGAAAACATTGAAAAGTATTTTCGTGAGCATTAACACCCAGTGAGTGGAATATTAAGAAACCTTCATACTTTTAAACAAGACCATCTTCGTCACTATTATATTCATCCAAGCAAATCATAAGTAAATTATTTTTATTTATAAATCGTTGCAACGATAAAAACATCATGAAATTCATTTCACTTCAAGATCATCATGGAATTCACCCCAAAAGAGTATCCCACATCACATAATCATGATATCAAGTTATACGCGCGTAGACAATCAGCTTGGGCCATAGGTACCTTATGACCCCTTCGCCCTAGGCGGCACAATGAACAGCTTGAGCCATAGCTAGCACATAGGCCCCTTCGCCTGGGCGGCGTTCATTTAGTCAGCTTGAGCCATATAGGCCACTTCGCCCGTAGGCGGCACATTCATGACATAGGATACACTTGGGGAATTTTCAAATCATTCTACAATTGCATGTCAAATACATCATATTTTTGAAATTCTTAAACAATACATTGAGTTTATAACTTCTTGAATGAAATGAAAATTCTTAAAGAAAATTCCATAAAAACACTTGTCATAACTTCACAACATCATATATTCACAACATCATATATATATAAAATCAAAGCACGGTAAATTCATTTCCAAGAAATAAGAGAAATTCCACTCACTGGCTATATGTGCGATTTAATTTGGTTGGTAAGCTTTTCCAATCTCTTCTGTGTCCCCTGTAACATAGATTGATAATAGAATCAATAATCTATTATCTTATTTCATCCGTCAAACATAATTTAATTTATTTACAATTCTCCTCTCATTTTCATTTATGTTCTTTGCAACATGATTCCTTTATACTTCTCCTCTCATTTTCATTTATGTTCTTTGCAACATAATTCACTAATTAAAATTT
>CAVNYN010268986.1:0-37872 GCA_963692815.1 Nyctanthes arbor-tristis
TCTACAGCAACGACTGAGAGAGCATTTTCGGCAATGAAACATGTGAAGACTGCAATTCGCAACAAGATGGACAATGACTTTCTTGCTGATAGTTTGACAATTTTTATTGAAAGAGAACTTGTTAGCACAATAGATATAGACTCTCTTATTGATGAATTTGCTAAAGTAAAAAATCATCGAGTCCAACTAACTTTTTAGCCTAATGTACTATATTTGAGTTGTTGCGAACTTTGTAATGCACTTGATTTGAGTTTGCTTCCTATTTTGAAAAATTAGAGCTTATAAGATTTTTTTTGAGTTTTCAATCTGGCACTCCCCACTTTTGGGTCCTGGCTCCGCCATTGCTCATGAAAACATGCTTTTGACGATGAAGTTGACAAATCAAAATTTAATTAGGGGGTGTAAAGTGCTACATAAAGAACTGTTCTTTTTCCTCTCCTGTTTTATTATTATTATTATTTTTTTGGGGTAAAGGGGAAAGAACCACGCTTGCTCTTCCGATCTCCAATATTTTTCTGAAAAGACGCAGAATGATCAAGACATAATTGGATTACACAAGTAAAATTATAAAGAACACTTGTCCTCATCAATTTCATGATAATCAAAGGGTTCAATAATGCTGTAAATATGCTACTCCTAAAATCAGTTTGGAGAAAGAAATTCATCGTAGCATGATAACGATTTTATAATTGCACTCCAAGAAGCTCGGAAACATAAAGAGGAAATGAGAAACGGGAACGCCATTAAAAAAAAATGAAAGAATGAAAGAAAAAGAACAAAAGGTAGAAATGGAATCATTATTTATTAATTAACTAGTTAAACTGCCCGTACGTTGTACGTATAAAAAAACTTGTTGAAATATATCATTAGATAGTCAAACATCATATTTTGTTGTAAACATTTTTATGTGTAGTATTTGGAAAAATGAAATGTGATGATAATTCAAAAAGAAAAATATGTTATGATTTACATTTATATAATTATTCTAGAAGTTGGGGACAAAAAATGGAGATCGGATAGGCATTACATTTTAATTAATATGAAAACAGAGGAAATCATAACAGTAAGAATGACAATGGGATAGGTTTTGGTTGGATACGTCTCCTTCGTATCCCGTCCCGTTTCTACCAACCACACCATGTACCTACCCTGTATCCATTTGAATCAAGTACGTGCATCGGGTTGGGCAGGTAAAAAATACCCTTTACTCACTCTATTTTCAAAAATCCTAATAAAATTAAAACAAATCAAAAAAATGTAAAATATATAAAAAAGATTCAAATAACATTAAAGTCATCAACACACATATGGTGGAGATGGTTAATGAACAAAGTAAGAGAGATTAGAGTTTGTTTTCAAATTGACATTTCAAATTTGATATTTTATAATTATTGAAAAAGCCTGACAAAAAAATGGGGGCAAAGCGGTTAAAGTAACTCAATTGTCACATGTTCAAATTTCTCCAGTTCTTTCACAAAAGTTTTTGTTAAAAAAATAAAAAACAATTACCGTAAGATTATCAAATAAAAAAAGCCGGAAAAATTGCGTTATAAAAGATACTGAGCTTAGTTCTCTTAATTAATATAATAATATATAGAAATTTTTAAATTTAATATTGTTATGAAAAGAGAGAAAATAAGGAAAAGATAAATAATTATCGCTTAAAATTTTTTGTGTTTATTACGATGAGGAATAAAGATCTCTCTTAATATATACAAATCTAGAGTTTCAAGGGTACAATAGAAGATATCTAGGGTTTTCGAGGTAGGAAAGTCATTCACTAAATATTTAATTTATTAACAATATTCCTTCTTGAATGATTGTCTACACATTAATTGCCTCGTTAAAAACCTTTGTCTGACAAAAACTCAGTGGGAAAAAAGTACAAACTTAAGGAAAAAAAGTGCAATATATAACTAATATTTGGAGTAATAAAGTGCTGCTTCATTAAAACCTTGCCAGAAAACCTAATGGGACAAAACCTAGCCAAAGGAAAAAGAGTACAACTACTCCCCCTTTATGTCAATCACTGAATATCTCCAACGCATTCCAATCTCATGAACCAATTTCTTGAATGTAGAAGTTAGTTACGCCTTTGTAAATAAATCAACTGCATTATCATTTGAACGGATTTGTTGAATGTCGATGTCCTCACTTTTCTGAAGTTCATGGGTACATTCTATGGTGTCCTTTGGACACCATGTTATGGTGTCCAAAGGACTGTGTGTCAATACACCATTGGGTGTATTGGGTGATGGACCCCGCAACACACCCAGTAGTGTGTTGCCACATAATCCTTTGGACACCATAAATAGTGTCCAAAGAACACCATAGAAAAACTGGAAGTTCATTTGTGTAGAAAAATATTGGAGATATGATCTTTGTCCTTTCCCTTTGATGAAGCTTTCTTTAGGTTGTGCAATACAAGCTATATTATCTTTATACAGTATTATTGAACATTCCTTTGTTGAAACTATTCCACATAATGTATGAATATGATGCGTTATATTTCTAAATCATAAACATTCACGACTCGCTTCATGAATTACCATAATTTCTGAGTGATTTGAAGAAGTTGCTGTCAAGGTTTGCTTCACAGATTTCCATGATATAGCTGTTCATCTATGAGTAAAGACATAGCCTATTTGTGAGTTAGCTTTATGTAGATCAGAGAGGTAGCCTACATCTACATAGCCAACTAAAGAAGAACCCGTGTTTTGTGAATAAAATAATCTCAAGTCCATAGTGCCTTTAAGGTAACAAAAAATATGTTAAACATCATTCCAACGTCTTTGAGTTGGTGTAGAATTACATCTAGTAAGGATATTTACAGAAAAAACTATATCTGGTCGAGTGCAATTTGCAAGATAAGTCAATGCTTCAATTGCACTAAGATATGGTACTTCAAAACCAAAAATCTTTTCCCCATCTTCAGGTGGACGAAAAGGATATTTGTCTATATCAAGTGTTTGGACAACCATTGGAGATATTAATGGATGTGCTTTAATTTTCTGTGTACATAGACTGATGAATAAATAATCATTTTGAATGATATTCAATCTGTAAACCAAGACAAGAAAGATAAAAGTAATATAATATGTAACAATCAGATTTATATTCATTATGTAATTGACCGCTATATTATCTCAAAAGAAATCAATCAAGAGAAGATTTCACGATCCCTTTATATCATAAACCGAAATATGATTGTCAAACTGACATAAAAAATTGGAAGCCAAAAATCCCATAAAATTGAACATTGAGTATCCCTTTATATACATCTATATGTAAAGATATGGATAATCAGATTAATATTTTGATATCACATTATTTACCCAGGAAATTAGATCAATATAAATAATTTGATTCAAATATTAAAACTAAACTAAAAAAATTAATATTTAGTTTCACGGCAGCAATGAAATCAACTAAATAAATTGTGTTAGCCAATAATCAACGAAACAAAAGAGAAATCTGATGTTCAATTTGAGTCTGACGGAAAAAGGCTAAAAAGATGAAACAAATTTGCTACTACCATTAATGGTAAAGGATAAATTAATATGACATAGTGCCTTCCAATATGTTTCGGTAAGATAATGATGGTATCCAACTTGATGAAGAAAAGTCACATTAATTATGACTTTCTTTCTCATCAGTTACTAAGAAAGAAATATGATATGAAGGAAAACTTAAGAATGGATCGTGCTGATAATGTATTGTGAAAAGAGAGAAAATAAAGAAGAGATAAATATATACTTACTTTTTAGAATTTTTATGCGTATTAAAATGAGGAGTTAAGACTCCTATTTATAGATTCAAATCTAGGGTTTCAAGGGTATAATGGTAACATATCTAAAGTTTTCAATTAGGATAGTCATTCACTAAATCTTTTATTTATTTACAACAAATATGTAACGCCCCAAATTCTGAGCACCCGGGACGTTATCCATATTTTCTTTCTTTTTAAAATAAGTAATTAACAGCGGGTAAAAATATGTGGAAAAATAAACTTGAAAAATAATATCCCCGGAAAAGGACTTGTTTATGTCAAAGAAGAAGGAATCTAAAAAAAAAAAAATTCATAAACCAGTAAAAATATTTTATTTTATTCCAAAATAAATTCTAAATTTGATGCCATCACTGCTTAGTGCCTCTCCTCTGATTCTGAACCTGCAAAAGTGGTAATTTGAAAGGGTGAGCATTTCATAGAAATACTTAGTAGTTTCAGCGCAAACTAATTAACATATACCACAATATAATATAAACATGCAACTACATGAATATCTCAAATGATTCTTTATTCAAAAACAAGCACCTTATGGTAAATGCAGGTTTCCGACTCTCGTCTCATGCTATAAAGCAAGTAAATACTAGCACATAATAATCAAGTATTGAATGCATCTCATAAATATTCTCGTCTTGTCTTAAGCATAAAGCAAGTAAGCTCATGCATATCATAAACATATAAATCACATATTCACATGCATACTGATAGCACAGATCAATTAATTTTGCGCATACTTTTGAAAATAACTTTTTTTTCTAGAAAAATGAGACTACCTTAAACTTGTGAGCTGAGCAACTTTCGGAAAAAATTTTACTCGCTCATGAATCTTCACGCCTCGTCTAGCAAAAATAAAATAAATTATTTTAGTATGAAAGAAATAATACTTTATAAAAAGGAAAATAAACTTTAGGGACTAAATTGAAACACTGAAATAGTTTAGGGCTGGGACATAAAAGGCGGATGACAAACCTTAAGGCTGAATTCATGAAAACTGAAAGTTAGATTCCCTATTTGATTGAACTGAAAGTATTGTGACTGAAATAAATAAATCTGGAAATTTGGGGACTAACTTTTAAAATTTTTGAAAAAATAGGGACCCTGAGTGCAAAATTAACAAAGATAACCCCCCAATCTCGACCCCTCTCTAGAAACTGATCCCAAAATCCACAAAACAGAGAGGGTTTTAGTGTGTGCTTGCGCTGGCTGAGGCTAATGCTGGCGGGTGGAACTTCGGCGAGAGGGTGAGGGACGCGGCTGGGGTTCGTGTTGGTCAAGGGGTTGTGGTTCGCGATTTGGTCATGGTGGCTTGGGTGCTTGAGGGTGAGGTTCGGTCGGGAGCTTGGGGGGTTTGGGTGTGGAGCCGTGGTCAGGCCAAACTACCGGTTTGGGGAGTCGACCGAGAGTTGGAGATCGGCAGAGTAGGTGGCACGGGAGACATTTTGGGTTGGGAATTTCGGTCGTGACTTATGGGACCTAGAGGAGGGGTCACGAGGGTTGTGGCTTGGGCAGAGGAGGTCGCGGGAATGGAGGTGGATTGGGTCGCGGTTCCAGTGGTCATGAGTTTACGGGCGGCAATTCGGCTGAGGACGAAGGATGGTCGTGGGTGTGTATGTGAATCTGGGAATTCTTGGGTGTTTGTATGTATGGTTAATATACATCTTTTTGCTGTGTGAGGGAGATGATGGTGGTGTTGGATTTTCTAGCATTGAGGTGGAAGCGACTGGAGGTGGTGCAGTGGGGGAGACAGCGTATGTATGTGTATGTCTATGTGCGTGTATATGTGTATGTATTGTTGTGTATAGAATAAGGGGAAAACCAGCAGTGGACGTGGAGAAAGAAAAAAACACATACCCGTGCTCGACTCAAGGAATGGAACCAAATTATGTTCAGATCTGCTATCAGTATTAGTTCGCTAAAATCAATTGGTACTGCCCGAGCTATTTCATTTGTCTTAATAGTTCCCTCTGAAGGGAGGCAACTTCAAGTGAACTACCCGTTCTCTCTCCTACCAATTTCAGTCTAGCTAGGCATGAGGTAGATATAAAAGAATGTGTGGCACCTGAGTCTATTAGCACATATACAGGAATACTAGAAACAGATATTATACCTATTATCATATAACATTACGATCAAAGAACTGCACATCACAACATCTAAATCAAGACATGTACAGGAATACCATAATTAATTAGTATACCTGTTATCACGTCAGTGTCGTTGATGGCGTCCTCGTGCATCATGGCAAATACACGAGCTTTTCCTTTGCTAGCCTGCTGCGTACTCCTCTTCTGGTCAGTGTTCTAAGCAAGAGTGTTTGGGTAATCAGATGAAAAATTGCCTGGCTGACTGCACCTGTAACATACTCCTTTACCCCATAAGCTCTCTCCCCTATGCAGCTTCTTATATTTAGGGATGTCTGGTTTCTATTTTGCCCTTGATACGGCCCCTGCCATTTCCTCTTCCCCTGATTTTGCTAGTTGCTCTTACTCCCTGGACCATCATAATGTGCTCCAGAATATGCTATTTTCTGGGCCATCTTCACCACCTGCCCATAAGTGGGCAACGAGTGAGAGCAAATAATCTGGCCAATATTTGAACGCAAGCCCCTCTCAAGCCTCTGAGCTTTCATGGCTTCAGTGTTCACCAAGTGTGGGGCATACCTAGACATCTCCTCAAATTTCCTCTCATACTCTGTAACGTCTAAGTTGCCTTGCTTCAAATTCAAGAACTCGGACTCCTTATGATCTCGAAGAGCCTGTGGGAAGTATTTATCTGTTATTTCTGTCTTAAACTGTTCCCAGGTCAGGTTCCTTTGCTCCTTCTGCATCCTAGTCCTACATGCGGACTCCCACCAATAGCCAGTACGCCCTTCAAGTATGAATTCTGCACACAACACCTTCTGATCATCAGGGCATGAGATGTGGTGGAAGATCTTCTCAATAGACCTTATCCACTCTTCCGCGGCCAACGGATCATTGCCACCATCAAACCTAGGTGGCCTGCATCTACGGAACTGCTCTACAATGGACTGGGGTGGGGCAGCTTGAGCTACAGGAGCGTCTTGTCTGAGATCTTGCACTGCTTGGAGCAAATCCCTCATCAGGTTGGCTTGTGCATTTCCTCGTGCCATTTCTTTTACACAGGAATCCTAAACAAGTTTATTCCCATTGTTATCTAGTTATAACACAAGCACCGGTATATAACAAGCAAAACCATTCATCAACAAAAGATAAGACGGAAACTTTATTTCATTAATCACTGAATATCCTTTAAACAGAGAGTACAAAATATCTCAAATGAATGAATAAAACTATAAATTGAAATAAATGCTATGATAAACTGTAGTTCCCATCTATCTGTCTGCTACTCTACTCATCTAGCCATCCATTTCCCCCATTGCCTGCTGGCAGTGTACTGGGGGTATAAGTAGGGGTGCTTCTGCCCGGTGGTGTACTTGGGGTATACTCATAAGGTCCGTACACTCTGGACTCCGCATCAGATACCTCGTGGTTCTCATCTAGCGCTATCACCTCCTCATCCACAACTTCTGGCACTAGTTCGGGGACATGCATTGGCACAGGTGCCTCCCCCTACATCACCAGCTCATCACAGAAGGTCTAATAATCAACAACCATCCCATGATGCCTTCTCAACTCCCCAAGCAACTGGGAGATCTGGGGGCGCCGATTCTCTGGGAAGGTCGATATCAAGTGACCAATAGAATCTGTATCATTTGTCTTGAACCCACTGGCAATGGCTTCATGGCGTGCCATGTTATACCCAAGTATATGCTCTGATACAGTGACTCCAGGCGCAAACCTATATGACAGGTACCTATGGAAGATCATATCGGTTCTTGCCTGAATTCTTTCGTCCTACCTCTCGTCGTCGGTGCCATATCTGAAAGTACCGTTTATGCCAAGTCCAGCTAAGTACTACTATTATGTCGATTTTAAGCTAATTTCGAGGACTATGAAATTGAAATCATCAAATCTTTATTGCTTAAAATAATCAAATATTGTGCCCAATTATGCTCAACTCAAATCTTTCATAAAGTCGAATACAAGTCTTCTTTCTTAAATATCTGTCTTACAAAGTCTCATAATAATATGTATTCGACATAACATCGTGAATAAATATCAAACAAATAAATCTTCTTTTACCTTCAGAGTCAGCGGAGGAAGCAATGACAGTGGCAACCTATAGATTCTTGACTTAATTTTTTGTAAATTTTTTTTCGAAATAATTTTACAAGTCTACAGAAACGTAGACCTTTTCTCTGATACCAAGCTGTAACGCCCCAAATTCTGAGCACTAGCGACGTTATCCATATTTTCTTTCTTTTTAAAATAAGTAATTAACAGCGGGTAAAAATATGTGGAAAAATAAACTTGGAAAATAATATCCCCGGAAAAGGACTTGTTTATGTCAAAGAATAAGGAATCTCAAAAAAAATATTCATGAACCAATAAAAATATTTTATTTTGTTTCAAAATAAATTCTAAATTTGATGCCACCACTGCTCAGTACCTCTCCTCTGATTCTGAACCTGCAAAAGTGGTAATTTGAAAGGGTAAGTATTTCATGGAAATACTCAGTAGTCTCGGCGCAAACTAATTAACTTATATCACAGTATATATATAAACATGCAACTACATGAATATCACAAATGATTCTTCATTCGAAAACAAGCACCGTATGGTAAATGCAGGTTTCCGACTCTCGTCTCATGCTATAAAGCAAGTAAATACTAGCGCATAGTAATCAAGTATTGCATGCATCTCATAAATATTCTTGTCTCGTCTTGTCTTGTCTCGTCTCATTTTAAGCATAAAGCAAGTAAGCTCATGCATATCATAAACATATAAATCACATATTCTCATGCATACTGATAGCACAGATCAATTAATTTTGCGCATATTTTTGAAAATAAATTTTTTCTAGAAAAATGAGACTACCTTAAACTTGTGAGTTGGACAACTTTCGTAAAAAAATTTACTCGCTTATGAATCTTCACGCCTCGTCTAGCCAAAATAAAGTAAATTATTTTAGTATGAAAGAAATAATACTTTATAAAAAGGAAAATAAACTTTAGGGACTAAATTGAAACATTGAAATAGTTTAGGGCTGGGACATAAAAGGCGGATGACAAACTTTAAGGCTGAATTCATGAAAACTGAAAGTTATAATCCCTATTTGACTGAACTGATAGTATTGTGACTGAAATAAATACATCTGGAAATTTTGGGACTAACTTTTAAAATGTTTGAAAAAATAGGGACCTTGAGTGCAAAATTAACAAATATAACCCCCCAATCTCGACCCCTTTCCTGAAACCGATCCCAAAATCCACAAAACAGAGAGGGGTTTAGTGCGTGCGTGTGTGCGTGCTTGCGCAGGCAGAGACTGATGCCTGCGGGTGAAACTTCGGCGAGAGGGTGAGGGACGCGGCTGGGGTTCTTGTTGGTCAAGGGGTTGTGACTCGTGATTTGCTTGTGGTGGCTTGGGTGCTTGAGGGTGAGGTTTGGTCGAGAGCTTGGGGGTTGGGTGTGGAGCCGTGGTCAGGCCAGACTACTGGTTTGGGGTGTCAACCGAGAGTTGGGTTTACAGAGTAGGTGGCACGGGCGACGTTTTGGGCTCGGAATTTCGGTTGTGACTTAGGGGACCGAGAGGACGGGTCGCGAGGGTTGTGGCTTGGGCAGAAGATGTCTCAGGAATAGAGGTGGATTGGGTCGCGGTTCCGGTGGTCATGAGTTTACCGGCGGCGATTCGGCCGAGGACGAAGGATGGTCGTGGGTGTGTATGTGAATCTGGGAATTCTTGGGTGTTTGCATGTATGGTTAATATACATCTTTTTGCTGTGTGAGGGAGATGATGGTGGTGTTGGATTTTCCGGCGTTGAGGCGACGGCGACGGGAGATGGTGCAGTGGGGGAGGCGGCGTATGTATGTGTATGTATATGTGCGTGTATATGTGTATGTATTGCTGTGTATGGAATAAGGGGAAAACCAGCAGTGGACGTGGAGAAAGAAAAAAAAACATACCCGTGCTCGACTCAAGGAATGGAACCAAATTTTTTGGCTGAAAGTTTGTGTGAAAGATGTGTGCTTAGGGGATAAAAATTTCTTGTCTTGGAGGTGGTGTTTTATTCTAACTTGGTTGTTGAATGAGAGTAGGATAAAAATTGGGTTTGTTTTTGTAAATTGAAATTGTATTTGACGTGAAAGAGTTCCAAAATTTGATGTCTGGAAATACTTGAAATCAAACTATATATATATGTATATATATGTAAAATTTGGATATAAAATTTGGAATTTGCTTGAATTTAAAATAGAATAAAATGGTTTTAACATAAATTTAATTAAGTTCTTAAAGTGCGGCTGACTAGACGAGCGCGAACTTTTACGAACTTTAACATTAGTGAGATTATAGCGAGGCGTAGTTATTTAATAAAATTAATTTTTCTAAAAATTTCCGGATCGCTACAAAATATTTAATTGAATTAAATAATAACAACTAATGAAAAATATGTTAAAAAAACTATTAACAAATTTAAAGCGTAAATTAAGCATTAAATTTTTGGTATGATTTCAACCTATAATTAAGTCAATTTCAAGTTTTATACTAGAGGCCATAAATTAAATCTTTCTTTGTTGAAAACTTCTCAAAAATTTTGATTTGGAGTTTCAAGTTTTCATCAAGTTTCCATTTCCAAATTAATTAAAAAAGGGGAACTTTTTTTGAGTTCCAAAAATGTTAGAATTTTCGAATAGTTCCGGAGTCCGAAACATAAACGTTAGCCTTGTACAAGTCTCCGTATTTCCTAAATTGCACTAACCTAGGCCATAAATTTTAAGTTGTTTAATGATATTTTTTTTGTGTTAATTTTTCGTAGTTTAAGTTCATTTTATCTATTTTTCCTTGTCAGGTCCTTCACAATATTCTGAATCCCCCTACTTTCATTCATGATTTACTTTCTTTAGATGCAAATAATTAATAAAGCTTTCTTCTTCTTTTTCTTCTTTTTTTTTTTTTAAAAAAAAAAATTCTTTTGATATGTTTTCCTTCAGGGGTAGATCCATTTTAATTGTGTTTTTTTTTTTTTTTTTTTGGAAGAAATAAATTTAATTCTCATTATATCCGTGGGAGAAATATCCTTAATGAGTACATGAGAGAGCCAACGTGGAACAAAATTCAAAATACAAGGGCTTTGAGATTCTAAAGCTCGTCGAGCAAGAGTATGAGCCATTTCATTGGCTTGTCTACGAATATGTTGGAGCCTATAGTTAACCACTCCATCCAGGAGCCTTTTGCAATCATAGATAATAGTGCCGAACTCTGAACAATCCACCTCCTTGCCCATAGCCTAAACCACTAGCTTGGAATCCATCTCTCTGATTACATTCGTGACCCCCATCGACCTCGACCATGACAATCCAAATCTCAAACCCTGCCTTCTGCCTCACTTGCTTGGACTCTTGCCTCCATATGGAACGTGCCATACCATATCGTCACCCCCTTCTCATTGCGCAAAATGAAACCACACCCTATTCTCCCACCCCCTCCAAATATAGCCGCATCTATGTTGCACTTCCACCGGCCCAACGGTGGAGCATGCCATTTATAGCCAACTCATACTTCTGCAGTGACGCAGCCCATTGGTCTTTGTTGCGCCTGCTTCTACTCATGATGATATTGAAAACCACTCCGGACCACAATACGAGGGAGTTTACTAATCCTATTCCATAACAAGGTGTTTATGTGTTTCCAAATAGCCCATGCAACAACATAAATTTGTTCTTCGTGTTCCACTCGCCCATTTGAAAGAACATTGAACAGCCAATCCTTAAAGTCACTAGCAGCAATGTGTACCACTCGAACCCCAGCCTCTTGCCAACAGCTTTGAGCAAAAGGACAACTTACCAAACAATGCCAGGTTGTTTCAATTTCATTCCTGCAGTTAACGTATTCCTCTTAAACTTGAATTCCTTCATGTAGCAGCCTTTCTTATGTGGATAAAACGTCTCTAGCCGCCTGCCACACAAAATGTTTGATCTTGGATGGGATGTGCAGGTTCCCCAACTTTCCCCACGGCCCAACAACTCGATATGAAGTAGTCTTCTCCCTTGCCTCCATAGCTAGCCGATAGCTAGATTTCGCCATGCACTCTCCCGTTTTACTAAGGTGCCAAATTAGTTTATCCTGGATGGAGGACTGGCTAACTGGAATTCTACTAATTTCCTCTGCATCATGGCTAGTGAATATAGCTCTGATGATATCCATATCCCACTCCTTGCTTTAAAAGGTTACAAACTCTCATATCCGCATGATCCTCATCTGCCATAGTCTCAATTTTGAAGTCAAGGTTGCTAAGAATCTATCGATCTAACCAAACTTTGATAGATCGCCCACCTCCCACTCTCCATCAATATCCCTTCCTAAGAATTTCTCTTGCCGACCATATGCTTCTCCATGTAGAACTTGGGTTATAACCCACACTAGACGACATGAAGTTTCCATTTGGATAATATCTCGTTTTAAGAAATTTGCAGACCAGATATTTCTCCTCAGTAATTAGCGGGCACCCTTACTTTGTTAGCATTTCCAAATTGAAGGCAGTTAAACTTCTAAAGTCCATCCCTCCATGTTCTTTCCTTTCACACAACTTATCCCACCTCAACCAGTTTAGACTTCTCTTATTTTTAGACATCTTATCCCACCAGAATGAGTTTATAATACATTGTAGTTCCTCACAAAGTGAACTCGGAAGAAGAAAAATAGACATACAATATGCCGGGACAGCCTGCGTGAGTGATTTAATTAGAATGGACCGTCCCCCTTTTGAAAACATCCCCCCTCCCTCGGTTTTGTGTCTTCCTCTGTACTTTGTCCCTGAGGTAACTGAACACCTCCTTCTTTTTATGTCCCACCAATGATGGAAGCCCGAGATACTTCCCAGTGTTAAGGCTTGTTGCAACTCCAATAGTAGATGATATCCTCTATTTTAACTCTGCTTGGATGTTAGGACAACATAAATTCCTGACTTGTCATAATTAATTGCTTGTCCTGACGCCCTTCATATTGATTGAGAATATTCTTCATCACCTCAGCCTCTCTTTCATTAGCCTGGAAAAATAAGAAATTGCCATATGCAAATAAAAAGTGTGTAATACTCAGAGCATTTCTAGCAACACAGCATCCGTGCAATTCTTTATTCACCTCCGCTTGTTGAATAGGCATTTGTAATTGTTATTGAGACATAATTACATGTATGGTACCACCAGGTGTATGCGGCCACACATATCATTAAACCAACTCATATGATATATTTCTAATTCAGAATTTTTTTTAAAAATTTTTAAAATGTTTTTAAGCCATTTTTCTTTTTGTTATTTATTCAATTAATTTCATAAACAGGGGCAAATTTGTCATTTTGTATAGAAAACAACTATTTAGGACCTCTAGTGGGAATTTATGAAAGGTTGGGGACTCCAAAAGCTGCAAAAAAGTATAGGGATGGATTTGTTACATTTCACAAAGGTTGAGGACCTTGAAATTTACCCTTTGATTTATTAGAAAGGGTAAATTTCACAAAAGGGCCCCAGCCTTTACACTTTGAATCGCTTAAGTCTCTGACATTTTTTTAATGCGTTGGGTCCCCAATCTTTTATAAATAAATACAAAAAGTCCTGATAACGGAATCCGTTAATAATTCCTTTAAATTAGTGGCCAAATTACCTTTATACCGTTGGCCTCTAAGTTAAAAAATAAAAAGAATTAAAAAATTAATAAGACTATATAAAAATAAAAAAGAAAACTGGCTAGGGGCTCCCTTACTCAGGTCGTTCAGCCGTTTCCTCAACTCACCCAGCTCGTGGGCATATTGAGGGGCTGATAGGTGATCTCAAGGCGCCTCTAAAGGCGAGCTTGACATGCGTTGATACGGACTAGTAGGGCGGGTGTGGAGCTTCTGCTTTTTTGCCAACGCTCGCTTGGTCACTGTGGTTCTAGAGACCTCAGCCACCTTGAACCTTGTTGAGGCCAGGGACCCAATCTTGTGAAAACACTACTCCCAACCACACTTTCAGGGTGGTCTAATGCGGCCCATGTGTTGAAGGTTGGTTGGCCGGAGTTTTGCATCAGAGGGAGGCTCAGTCTTCTCCTGACATGTTCCATTGGAGGATCATCCTTGTTGAGGGTCTTTTATTGTTTTGTTGGGAAGCTGGTGGGCTCTGTTGCTGTAATTGCTTGACTTTTTGATATTTTTATTTTTGATAAGAAACAGTTAGATGGGCCGGGTACAAGTAAAAATTATGATAACCTTCCCCGGCCATTGTCAAGTGGGGGTAGATTTTCTTTATCTCATCTCCGACTTAATTACCCATTTAGTCGGGTATTCCCCTTCTTAATAGGATCAGGTACCTGTGAGTATCAAGTTCGTTGGCTAAGTTCATTTAATAGCATTCCATATTGAGTAAGTACATAATAGCTATTAGTTAATAATAAGATGATCAAAACATTGTAGTTCAATGTAGCTAATCATACATTAGCAAACATTTCATACTAATGTTAAATATAGTTTGATTTGGTATATTTTCGTGCAGCGCACAGGTGAGAATCAAGTGGCTCTTAAAAAGGAAAAAAATTTCTACCTTTTTTAATGACACCTTATGTGAATTCAATCATGTTGTCCATAAGTCATTAATTTATTCCCCTTTTATTATAGAGTTTTGCTAATTATTTGATAATTTTATAAATTTTAGCATTTGTTTTTTAGGTTTTTTTAATTAAAATCAGTTCAACCTCAGTTTGACCTTATTTGAAGCATAAGCTTTCCTAATTCAATGAACGGTTCTGTTTTCTGAACATTGGTGAATACTGGAACTAATCCGAAAAGCAATCCGAAGGTTTGAGATAAACACAAATACGGCTCATTAGTTTCCGATAAACTTTTTTTCAATAATGATCTAACAAAATTTTAAATTTTTTGAAAGCTCAAGGCCCTTAAGCTAAAATCTTATTATACATAACCTTCTCCAAGTAGCTTAATTTAAGCATATATTCTCAATTTTTTCACTAAATAACCAATGTAAAATTTCCTTTCTATGTACAAATTAAAGTCGTATTTTAATTGCTCTTAAAAAAGGAATAACATGTCAACCTTTTTTTAGTGATAAATCCATATGTGAATTCAATTATAATGCCCAAATCTCTTTATTGCCCTGCCATTTTGGAGTTTTGCTAATTATTTGATAATTGTATAAATTTTTTGCATTTATTTTTTAAGTTTTTAATTAAAAGCGGTTGGACCACAGTTCGACCCGATTCGACATTTTGGACCTCAAACCATTAACGTTTCCAATTCAATGACTTGTCCAATTTTCTGAACATTAACGAATACTGAAACCAGTCTCGGTAGCAATCCTACTGTGTGAGATAAATTGAAACAAGAAATTAAGAAAAACGATAGAAAATAAAACCACTCAAGATAAGGAATGTAAAGTTTAAATCTATTATATTTATTATTATATCTTAAAAGTAGGAGAGTGGCTAGTGGACCACCCTTCTACCTTCCCGCCTAAAAATTTCAGGCAACAACCTTTTATATTTTATTTTTTCTACTTTTGCTTTGGTTATTTTTTCACTATGTTTGGCAACCAATTAAAACTGTATTGGATTTATCAACCAATTTAAATATCAAAATTTTGACATATGGCAACATCATATTTAAACACATATTTGATATGATGTGAATTTTCATGTTATTTTAAACACATATTTTGATACAATCAAATATTAACACGTACAAAATTTAAATTTTAAAACTATTTGTAAGCCACTTTTTTCAAATTGTTATCAAAGAATTGTTGTATAGTAGAAAAGGATCTGGTAACCATCCATGGTAGCTACTTTACCAAGGTGAATGAAAAGTCTGGTCACGCGTTTCAATTAAAAGGACTGCTTGGATTACTTGGGTTTTGAATTCTCTAGGCAAAACTTACAGAACACCCCATGGATGTATTCTGGGTACGCATATATATTTTCTTTAGTTTCTCTAAGAAAAAGCTGCATTTATATCTATTGTAGAACAGTCACGAAAACCCATACTTTTATTCTCTAAAAATTTGATAAATAAAAAATTATTACAGCATATTAGACACTTCCATCTGAAATTGTTTCTCAAATATAATTGAAAAATTTATTAAAAATGATATAAAAAATATGAATGGCACATAGTTGTGGTTTCCTATATGGTGTGTTTTGATACACGTCACATGGTCATATAATACTATATGGTGTCATGCCATATATGTTGGATTGTAACTAGAAATTTATATAAGCTTTTGATCTCATGGAACCATTATTAATCTTGCCCAACAGCATAATTGAATCTGCATATGGAAATACTTGGTTGATCTAATTGAAATCTCCAGCATTCAAGTTTTGCGTAACTGCAAGGAAATGGATGCCTCAAGCTACAAAAACAAAACACATCAGCTATATTTTATGTACAACTGATTAAAATTTCTAATTGAACAAGAGGTTAGTATTTTCATTTCCATTTTTCTTTTTCCGTAATTTGTTTTTGGTACGTGTTAGTTCAAAAGGCAAGAGAAAAAAACATGTGAATAGCTATATATAATCAAATGGTATGTGCAACAATTTAGCAGTGAACCTTTTAGTGACCCACTTACAAGCATTTCCTTCCTTTTTCCCTTTTTTTAATATTCGGTGATTAGCATGAATCATGTTTGGGTAGTCAAAGTACGCTAAATAAACAGAAAACGGCATGCATAATACTGGTTAAAAATGCAGATAATCCATAACAGCTTCTAGGAATTAAGACTAAGAGGCATATGCAACGGTTCGGATCTGCTGCCCCAAACCCCGTCTCCCTTGCTAGCCATCCAATGAAATCATTACACGTGTTTAATTAATTAATTAATTGATATTTGATTAACAAAGAAAATGCTGACTTAATTAAACACGTGTAACAATTTTATTGGACGAACAACAAGCGAGGCAGAATTTGAGGACAATAGATCCGGACCACACACACATAGGAACGTGTGTTATTAATCTATAATGCTTAATAATTTTTTCAATGCATGTACACTGTCCAAGTCTTTTATGCCTGTTTTCCTTTATTAAAAAAATGTCTTTTATGCCTATTTTGCTTTATTAAAAAAAATGTCTTTTATGCCTATTTTTCATCCTTTTCCTATGACAAGCGGGAATGAATTCTTAGTGATTGTATCATACTGCTAGAGTCTTACATTTGAGTAAAGAGTGTTGCATATATATAAAATAAAACGATAAAAATTTCCAACTACATGCCAACACGGCTGAACAAATGTAAATATATCCAATGGAATAGCATGTGAGATGACCAAACATAAATGATGGTGTCTCAGGGAGAAACTACCAATACTTACAATGAAGTCCTAACTTCTTCAAAGGCTATATACTTTACATTTTTGGCTGATGCTACCCTATTGTTAATTTTGTTGTATAGTGGCTGAACAGTAAATAATTTGATCTGGGGTAAGCTATTTTCTTTTTGGTAGAATTTTTAACCGTGCACTATTTCAATGCAAGAGCTACCAATCAATATGGTAGGGCGGAAATTCAAGAGTTGGCACGTTAAGATAATGTATTCTTACATTTTTTCAATTCTTTATTTCATTATAACATATTACTTTTTTGCTTTTTAAAAATTGTGTTAGAAATTGAAATTTTTAGTTTATTATATATGGTAATTCTTTTTCTTTTAATTCTAAACGTTGAAATATAATTTGATTTTCAAAACTTATAAAGTATCTCAAAATTCATAAAGCATAACTTTTGGTGACTTAAAATTATCTTTACATAACTTACAAAAAAAAATTTCTTAGAGTATGACAAAATTTTTTTCTTTCAAGAAGTGTCTACTTTAAAACCCACCCGCATTACAATAAATAAAAGTATAGCATCAAATCAGTGAAGTTAGTGCTTATGAAGGAGGATTTACACTGCACGAAATCGAATTTGCCAGCCATTTTGGTATAAAAATGACGTCAACACTGCAAAAGAAAGGAGATAATTGCTATTGTGAGGAGAGACAAGACTTAGACCCAAAAGAAAAAAATGACTCAAAGAAACTTTACCTTATTCTTAGCTCAAAATCACTGTTCTGGTGTCTCTTCTACGAATCTTCCCTTAAAAGTTGCATTTGTTTGAAAATTCTAGATCGGAGTAGTGAAGCTCCAGATCTAGAATTTGACATTTATTGTCTTTTATGCTTTACATTTCTTGACAATAATGTAGATAGGTGAAAAAAAATTACAAAACTGATGGAAAAATCAGGCGCTTTACATTGCCGTGAATGCTCCTTTTTATACAAAAATCAGGCACTATGAGTAGAGAATTGGGCGCTTATCTTTGGTGATGGCCAAATTTGTACAGGGTATTTGCCGAAGGTACTATCAATTGTTGTCGTCGACATAGAAATGGCCTAATAAAAGAAAATGCTATGGTGGTGGTAATTTGGGTCTTTGTGGGGAAGACACCAGAAATGGGTGAGGAAACTGGTGGCTGGGACTTGGGAGTGAGAGTTGTATATTTAAGAATTCTATATGGCTCTAGCATGTATCGATGTAGATTTTTTTGTTTTTTGTTTTTTGTTTTGGTTTTTTAAATAAATCCTATTCCTCACTGATTTTGTTGGTGCGATTAGGGAGGTGACATTTGACAATAAAATTGAGAATTGACAGGTTATAAATTTTTTTTTTAATAATAATGGGTTAAGGAGTCAGCATGTTACTTATCAATACATCATTTGCTATCCGTTTTGGAAGTGTCTATTGTTAATTTGCAATATGTTGGAAACAATTTTTTGTTCTAAAAATGTGGAAAGATGATTTGATAACAATTTACAACCAATATTTTGTGTCAAGTATTTTATTATAGTTAGATAATAATGTGGGTGATAATGTTGAATGTAATGTAAAAGTTTAATAGCATTCATTGTTGTTATGACTACCGTACGTAGTCATATTGACTTAGTTGTTGAAATTAAGAAACCATTTCAAGAATTTGTCTATCACAACCGTTTGTGTACGTATTTTAAGAAGAAGGCATGCTTCTTAGGTCTCAGGATTTTGTATGGAACCGAGCTGGATTTAGAGAAAAAACAACCGGGGGTTGGAAGGGGTCGGAATTTTTTGAAAATGGAATCGCGCTAGAAATGTTAAAATACATAAAAATTAAAATTTTTTTTGATATAGTCTTCTTTGTAAATTAGTTTAAACCAAATATAAAATATAATAATATTCTCCCAAATACACAAATCACAAGCATATATAATAACTTTAACCACTACTTATCTATTAATGCCAAATAAAAACAAATAGATATTGTAGCACACAAGATAAAAGAGTCTCCATTCTCCAAAATACATTACAAAATAGATAACAAGTAAACTTGAATTTATTTTTGATATTGGGCTAACTAGATATATCTACAAATTACTTCCCGTTTTGTATTTGTTTTGGGCCAAGAAAACTTGGATGTGGTTTGATATTTGGGCTAACTAAAGAATTTAAAATTAAAAAAAAAAAATTTTGAGTTTAAGCTTTGAGCTAGACTGAGCTAATTTCTTTTGGACTACTTAAAAGTTAGATTTGAACCTTTCAAAAAAAAAAAATTATATTTTGCCCCAAAAAATTTTTTTTTGGGCCTGGACCAAGCTATCAGTGAAGGCTTAATGTGCGTCCGTCACTGTTGCTCTTAATTGTTGTAAATTTCTAAAATTTGATGTAGACATGAAAGTGGAAATGCCCCGGCTATTGAAACAGATCGGGTCCTGAGTTTAGAGCTCGATATACTTTGAACTCGGAACCCGATCTGTTTCTTTAGAAAATAACAAAGTGGAAAAGGTTATTTTGTCAATTAGTGTGTAGATGTGCACTGGAGCTAGATTGAATGTGAAACAAGTATTTCTATTGCATGGAAGAAAACAGAAGATAGCAATGAGTTCTTGAATTGCAAACTGTGTGAATTCTTTTGGTGCTAACTAGTAGGACTAATATAAACCATTCTTGTGTATTGCTAATTTCCTTTTTCTAACATAACTCTTCATCGAGATACACATTACAGCCACAATCTCTTTAAATTTTTAGAGTTTTTAAATTAGTCTTATTTTGGTTTTGATTAAGTGTAACTGATTATTTTTTTACTTTCAACACCATAGTTGATTCACGAACGTAATATTGCATGTAACTTTAAAATGCCATAAAGTAGTATCTAACGTATTTGAACAACCTCCTTTCAATAAACAGATTGTATAAAAAAAGCTGGAGTTATGAGTTGCTAATTTTATGAACCATCCTCGGTAAGAGATCACATACAATTCTCTCTCTCTCTCAAAAAAAAAAAAAAGGATATATATATATGTATATATATATAAATGAAAACTAAAATCTTTCCACGGATCTACACTTTCATGTATAATAAATAGCAATAAGCAAGTGCAAGTGAATTTTACATTATTGTAGAAGTAATAAGACATCAAGTATTCTCAATAAGAAAATTGATTTGGGTTTATAAATAATTAAGTTCATAAACCAACAGAAAATTTAAAAAAGAAAAAAAAAAGTACTAGGAATATGAAAAGTTAAATATTCATGTCTTGACTTAAAATATTACTAATAACAAATAAAAATGAAATGAATTAAACGTTAAATTGGGATATTAATGTAAAAATAAACTAATAAAGGAAGGAAGAAACGAGAAGGGGAGTTATATTCACATTATACTTTTTAGTAAATACACTACACACTAATTATATTCATTATCCTTCGTCTTTTTGAAATTTTAGATTAAGCCATTAACTTTTTCTTCGTCGTATTTTTTTCTTAATCTTTTATCAATTATCACATTTTGTATCTAATAATGATTTCCATCTAAAATTTCGGTATGAAAACCACTTACATCTTTTGAATAAGAAAAAAAAATAAAATCTATAAAAATAAAATTACATACTTTTTTATGACTTTAAGACATACAAATGAACGTTTTAGATCTATAGTTATAACCATCAATAAGAAACAAGATGTAAAAATTAAAAAATATTTAGAAAAACTTCAATAATATTTCCTTGGACTCCAATTCTATAAGTTATAAAGATTGAGGAGCTTTAAAGTAATAAAGATGTGGTGTAACTATAAAAAAATTGTAGTGTGAATATATTTCCCCAAATGAGAAATCAAAAATTTTCCCTTCATGCCCCCTCTGTGTGTCTCTTTGTGTGTGTATATACATAGATAGATAGATAGTAGAAGATGGGTAGATAGATAGATTGATAAACTATGCATAGAGATTGATCATGTGTTGTCATAGCTGAAACTAGATTCCACACATGCATTGCACGGGAAGAAACTCTGTTGGATTATATACGAAATCTTAATACACTGTGATTAGATCTAAAAGGTTATATATTATCGTAATGTGATGTGTGTCTTTCCAAATAACATTTATTCAATCAAATACTTAGGGGTAATGGAAACCAAATTGATTCATTTTAGATACTTGATACACTTATCTAATTAAAGTGATCAGGTTAGGCATATAATAAAACTCTTTTTATCTCCTTATTATTCATTAATTTGATTTACACCCTTATTTATCAATAATATATTCAATCCATTTTTATATTGAATATATCGTAGACTATAAACACATACATAATGTAGTTAAACCTTTAGGTGCAACTAATCTGTTCTTGAAATTAATTGTCTTATCTACGTATTACACAAATGACCATGTTGATATGTGTGAACTAATATTCCATTTCCAATTTTAAATTTCATAATTATTAATTTGTTTTCTATATTAATTAATAATATAGAAAAATCCAAAAATAGCACACGAGTTACCACAATATGAATAAAATGTCAAAAAAGACCCCATTAACATATTTTTGGGCAAAAAATATGCGGCATAAAGGTATCACAAATTTAATTCCTTTTTTGGGTTTTGGAATGGTTGTGATACTAAGTTTGTATTGATTGAATATGTTAATATACGCCAAGATTATAAATATGATGATGTGTACAACAAATATAGTATTTAAGGAAGTTTTTAAGAATTTGTAATTGTCTGAATTGATATCAATTTTAAGTATTTCGTGAAACGTTGTAATACTAATCACAACAAATTGGATATTCATCATTTTTTCATGTTTTATGATACCATTTGTAGTTAAATCATTTGATGTTGTCTTTTTGCCGTCATTCCCACATGTTTTTTCTTCAATCAGAGAAAAGAATATATATTTTTTTAATAGAAAGAAGACAATAATTTTATTCTTCTAATAAAACAGAAATAGAAAAATATGAAAAGCTTCTCCTTTTAATAAGAATCTTTATTACTGTTTATTGGGCTTTTTATTTAAAACTTTAGCGGATGGAGAGGCAACATGTGACAATAAAATTGGGTTGGGTTGGGTTTGGTTTTAAAATAAAATTCTTTCAGTTAGGTTGCTCTTAGCAACTCAAAGTTTTGGGCCTGTTGGTTCATGTTTAAAATTTATGGATGGAAGTATGAAATGATTCAAAGTTGGTGGACCTTTGTTTCTTCTAATTTTTGTTGACTTTCTTCTAATTTTTGCTGTTTTCTATCTGTCAATTGTTAGGTCCTTCAATGCGTATTTTGATCTTTTTACTATTATCTTGCCAGTTTCAGTTAGAAAGGCTATATATTTCTAATTTTTGAAAATGTGTGTCATGGAATAATAAAGGTTTGTACAATTCAAGTATAAATAAGTAATAATTTAATTTCATTTTCAAACTTTATGTACTATCCACTTAGATAATCAAATTGATTGGTAAAAATGAATAAAATAAGTTAATAAAAAAATTATTGTTTATTTGATGTAGCAAGATGGATTGAATTGAGATAGTGGATAGTGCAGGATTTGGACTATTTCTCGGTAAATGTTGCATATCAAAATAGTGAAATGGATTAGAGATCCTCTTAATAATTAATATTGGTTTATCTTGCTCATGTGTAAAGTAATTTCTTTCTTAATTTAGTGTCAACTATGATATTAGAGTTGGGCAAAAACTCGCCCCAACTACTACACAAACATTTGACCTATGCATGTGCAAATAGTTTGATTTCCCACTGAGCTACTTTAACAAAGATGATATCAAGTTATAGAGTTTTGTTGACAACTAACATTTTTATGTACTTAAATGTTGTAATTGATATGCAAGAATGATCTTCCCCCCAGATGGAGGTGATATAAGACTGATCCCTATGTGACTTTGCCATGTCAGCTCAGTTGATGATGTAACCTTTTCATGTCATCACCACAAGGTGACATAAAATAATATGGCAATGTCATATCAATATTGACGCTCTTCCGATCTCTGCCACTGTGAAAACAGATAAACTCTTATTGATATATTATGCTTAATTATTAAAATTTTTCTAAACTTAATGTTTGTATATTTATTTATACATTTGATTAGGAAATTGAAATAAATAATTACAAAGTAATATGTTTTTGTATTCACACTCTTATTATTATGTTATTTTTGTATAAATGTTGAATTTATAATCTATTCACTAATAAATATTATTGAATTAATCCTCCCGTGCAACACATAAATTCAGTACTAGTAGAGAGTGAGAGCGATTTGAGTAACTTCTTAGATACAATAAGCTTATATTAGAGGAATGAAAAAAAATTTTGATAAAGAAAAAGAGATATTTGGACAAAATGAAATATGATTTGACGATTGGGATTGAAAATTGGAAAACATACTTGTGGTCATTGGGTCAACGGTCAACGACTCTAGGACCCAAAAGCAGGCCTCTCATGCCTCACTGATACCAATGACCTAAAGATCCGCAGGTCTGGCGTAACTTAGAGACCTGACAAGCTAGTCTGCCACAAGTCTTATGTCTTGGTGTTCAGGTATCCTAGGTCCCTCTCCCACAAGTCTTACGTCTTGGTGATCAGGTTGCAAGGTCCCTACGCCCTTGAGGTCACTAGGTTGTTTTGTCACAACCTCAGAAAATGCCAGCTAAGCAGCAACTTGTGTACCCATGTGCCAAACCTTGTCATTTACAGCTGACAGGACTCCAGCATTAAATGCAGAAGTGGTGATTTTCTACCCCATGTATAGTTTAAGCGGTTATTATCAAAATGTGAGGTTTAATCTCAATTGGTTTGACTCTTATGCTATATCTGTGGGCCCGATCATTGCCTCCATGCAAATATCTGCTATAAATAGAGGCAAATAATAAGAAAGAGGGGTCTGACTCCTATATTCCATTCTTCTTGTCTCTGGCTCATTAACTGTTCCACTATCTTTTGTATTTATTACTTGAATAAATTCAAATATAAATTTCCCACATAAACAAATCTTGATTGTTGAGTTGAAGTCAGAATTTGACATCAACAAATTGGCATCATTAGGGGGAATCTATACCAAAAAGTCGATAGAAACAAGTTTCCAGTGAAAAACCAACATTCGGTGAGAGAAGATGAGTCAACGATATTCTCAAATCCAAAGAACAAGAAGTATCAATATGGGACTATCTCTCGGATTCTGAAGGTAAAGGAACGTACTAGACACCGGTCCTTTACGCCCAGCCGCCGCATAAAAAATAGAAGCATTGAGACGGTAGGTGGAGGCCCTCGCTCAAGCAGTTCGACGAATGCAACAGAGAAACTCACAAGTTTCCCCGCAAAACATGGCAGAGTCTTCCCATAATGACTCTTCCTGGCGAGCTGCAAATACGGAGAGATCCCCCACAAGAATGAACCCGCAAAGAGAATGTGTGAGGAGAAGATTGAGTTTCACTCCAACTCAGGTCGCTAGCCAACCAGCCTCCAACGTGCGAGTTGAACTAGCTCCCTATAGAGGAGCTAGAGGAAGTAGTGTGTTTACAAGGCTAGGACCTCAACCCCAGCGAGGGCCTCGAAGGCCAAGGTCGCTAGAGCCTCCACAACCAAGGCAAAGAAAATAGAACCTACCCCTCGCTACAGCTACGTATCAAGCTCGCCCACAAGAATCCCTCGAGGTCAATAATCAACTCCTCAGCAAGTCCAAGAGCTAGACAAACTAACGAAACGACTTAGCAACCTCGAGCAAAAGTAGTCCAAGAGACAAGACATTGACGACCTATGGGGAGGCCCTTAACCTTTGTCGCTTCTACTCAGAAAGCCATCATGCCATAAAAAATGAAGCTCCCTCCAAATAGGGACTTACAATGGTGAAATGGATACAATCACCCACCTCCACATATACGTGTCATGGATGGAACTTTAGACTATATAAAAGCATAATGTGCAAAGGCTTTACATTTATATGAAAGGGAAACGCACAGACTTGATACGGGAACTTGGCTCCAGGATCTATGCACAGCTAGGAACAACTCCCATCAGAGTTCGCGGCAAAGCCTGGGCAACTCCCAAGGAGATGCTTAGGACAACAAGGTAAGGAAAGACGGAACCACTCACAAGCCACCTAGACTGTTTCAACAGACAAGTCATGACGATAAAAAAGGTAGCCCTCTTGGTAGCCAATTTGAATACCAATCCCGTCGGTGGACCCCTACACCTAAGTGAATTCTATTGTTTTCTCATTTTTTATTCAACTCAGACATGAACAACAAAGCTAATCCTCATCACTCACTGCCTATCGTAAAAGTCCCAGAAAGAAAAAATATATATATATATATATATAAATCAAGAATGGAAACAGAGCAGCCACTGTCGACGATGCTGGCCATCGTCACGACCATGCATTGCCATCTTTTCAACCTCAAAATGCACCAAGGAAAACCGGAAATCGAAGTAGCCGAGAGCCAAAGTCCTTACCGCTACTTAGCTTAGCTAGAAGACTCTATCCTTGGCCAGAAATTTAACCCAAACCACACCCTCCGCTACCATTCCCGAACCTGACTGAAATTTGTTAATCTATATCGTTAGAACCCAAAGCCTAAATCTCAAACATCTCTGCTTCTTAAACCACAACCTCTATTTGCAAGCCTCGCCACCTTTTTGAACACCCAAACCGTGACCCCCTTGATCAATTGGAAACCCCATCACCTCAAGCTCTTTTCTACTGGAAACCGTAAACCCTAACTCGCCACACCCTTAACCGAACCCATACGACTGCCAATTCACTCGACCACCTGGCTTGGAACTCCTGTTGCTCTCTCTCTGAGACTACTCTCTGTGTGGCAAGGGATTGGGGTAGAAAGAGTCAGGATTTAATTTTAATAAAATCCTCTTGTAATTTGGTCCCTCGTATTTTTGTTCTTGTTCAAATCAATCCCAAATCCTTGTTTCTGGCCTATTACTGTTCCCGCGTTTTATTAAAGTTTAGGTTGATCCAAAAGTTTTGATTTTAAGAATTTTAATTCCTAAATATTCTGAATTGGGTCTTTTAAATTTCCTGTAATCAAATAATATTTTAATTAAGTCAATCATTCTTTTATCTATTGTAATATAACTCCAAACCTTTAAAATACAATTTATTTAAAATTTTAGAGCTTAACTAATTTTAAGTCAACTCCTTAAATAATAGTACTTATAACTTATCCTTTATTAGCTAGACGAGGCGAGTTGATCTCTTTAAGTTCCATAAAAGCTCAAACTCAACTATGCAATTAACGTACTCTCTATTTTTAAAGGTTAATTGTTTTATTTTCATGGGATGCACACTTAACGCTATGATTAAGATGCAATTCGTGACATGTGATTTAAGATAAATGTGATTCAGTTTTGATGCCAACATATTAGTATGTTGATTTAGTTTATATATCCAAGGGTAGAAATGATCTACCATGGTATTACGTGCAAGCTTGATAAGCCCTGAGTAGCATGTTATAAATGATATACTCACAGGTTGAATGAAAAATGGCTAGCCCACATGACAGCATATGTATTTGATTTGTTGGGATTATCTGAATCATATGTCCAATGATTTGTTTAAATGTGAAAAGTGTGCCGAGACTACTGGGTGTTTCTTTAAAACGCTCATTGTTTTTCTAAAACCTTTTCAGATGCTGGAGCAGGTAGCGAGACTGGTGGCAGTGGCAATTAAATATTCTAGTTTTATTATAACTGAAAACGTTAAACTTAGTTGTTATTTTGTTCAAGACTATTTTATAGGATTGGTATGTATATTAATTTTTGTTAACTAGATATGCAAACTCATGTTTTATTTATAGGATCGGTATGTATATTAATTTTTGTTGACTAGATATGTAAACTCATGTTTTATTCACCTTGCTCAAAGTTTGATTGTATAAAATATTCAGTAAAGTGTGTTTCACTTTTCTCTATATTTCCTGACCTAATTGGATTTTGAAGTATTATATAAAAAAAATAATTCGTGTGCTTTAAAGGTTTTTCTTCCGCATAATTCAAAGTAAAAGAAGTATTTTAAGTAGCGTTTCGGGTTTGTAAAACTCAAGGCGTTACATCCTCGGCCTTTTCACGAGCCGCTTTCTTCTTTTTCCAAGCGGTCCTTTTCTTCTTGGCCACGCAAACAGCTCTTTTCTGACCCTTGGATAGATGCTTTTTCCCTGGAGAATACAAGTGCCAGGTAGGTTTGAGATCAGAAGCAAAGTCACTTAAAAGACTCAAATGGGGAAACAACTTACAATTGTTAGGGTCACTAGAAATGCGTTCAGTCCTGGGGACGGACAACTCGGTTCTTATCAAGAAGTCTTTGTCTGTCAGGTTAGCGACGTGGTGGTCATCGACAAGTAGTACAATGACGGTCTCAACTTGCTTTGTAAATAGGGAAGTCAACAACTGATCTCGAGCTCGCTAATCACTTGACATGGAAATGAATAGAGTTAAGCATTAGCTCGCTAGATCTGACAAAAAAATAAACTAGAAAATCACTTACTGGGCTTCTAGTAGCTCATTAGGACACTCACGTCCTCGTCATTAGGGACAGCTGAGGTCATCCACTCACCCCTACCCAAAACCAGTTCTCCTTCCTATTGGAGATAGACTCAGATACTCCCTTGACTAAGTTTCCCGAGAGGTGTGTATCCCCTGCTTTAGGCCGTGCAGTAGTGTAGAACCACCCTTTCTCAGATGGCAAAGCCTTCAACAAATAGTAAGAATTGAGGTTGCTGGGACTTGGAAACCCCAACCCTTATGTTGCTAAAGGGCGAGTACCCCAATTATGGTTCTCCAACTCGCTGTGGTGATTTACGAAGGAGCAACCCCCCCGCGCCTCAATAACCTTGCGACAGGTCATGGAAGAGGAACATAGAAACCAGCCTTGAACATTTTTATGTTCACTGCCACGAACCCCCTAGGAGCAATGAGCTTGTTTCCCTTTGTAGGGGACCCATAGAGCTACACGGTCAGGCACATGACACAATTGCCACAACACGTGCAAGTCTTTCTCCCTTACCTCAAGGGGATGTGTTTACACACCCACGGCAAGTCTTTCTCACGGACTACAGCTACGGCTTGAGTGTCAGTTCCGCCCTATCCTCGTCCATGGACCACTCCACATCTACCCTAACTTTCTCATCTCTTCCATTCCTAGGTTGTGAACTCCCTCCACAGTCTATCTCATTCACTTATACACTCTTAAGAAAACAAAAAGATTTTTACCTTTCTGACATGGCTATCACAAAGCCTAAAAGAATGCTGGAGATGTTTCTCTCTTGAGGATGTTGGTAAAATCTGGTAGGAAGTTTGTTGGTAATCGATTGCAAAAAAGTGCGAAAGGGAAGAAGAGAGCGAAGGTAAGGAAAAAAGGGTATAAATAGAGTTGGGGAAGGTGAAGGAATGGTAACCGTGTGTTGAATGGGGAAACAAAAAAGCATCAATCAAATTAGATCGGAAGAGCTGCCCATCAATCCCTAGAACACGCCATTCTATTAAACGGTTGACAAGTGGCAAAATGGGCAAGGCCTGACTTTTTAAATTCAAAGCATTTGATTTTGGGCGGCAAAAGCTCAAAAAAATAACGAGCAAATCTTCAAGTCAACTAACCCCGGAGCTTGGGAACAGTGACCTTGAGGGGGAATTTTGTGGTCATTGGGTCAATAGTCAATAACTGTGGGACCCAAAAATAGGCCCCTCATGCCCCGCAGAGACCAAGGACCTAAATTCTTCAACGACCTAAAGACCTACAAGTCTGACGTAACTTAGCGACCTGACAAGCTAGTCTCCCACAGGTCTTACGTCTTAATGTTCAGGTCGCTAGGCCGCAATGCCCTTAAGGTCACGAGATCGTGAGGTTGCAACCTCCGAAAATGCCAGCTAAGCAGCAGCTTGTGTACCCACGTGCGAAACCTTATAATTTACGGTTCATAGGACTCCAGCATTAAATGCAGAAGAGGTGGTTACTTCCCCCATGTACGGTTTAAGCGGTTATTAGTCAAAACATGAGGCTTAATCTCAGTTGATTTGACTCTCATGCCATATCTATGGGCTCAACACTAAATGCACGTAATCATTGCCCCATGCAAGTATATGCTATAAATGGAGGCAAATAATTAGAAAGAGCGGTTCAACTCCCATATTCCGTTCTTCTTGTCTCTAGCTCAATAATTGTTCCACTATCTTTTACTCGAATAAATTCAAATATGAATTTCCCACATAAAGAAATTTTGTTTGTTAAGTCGAAGTCAGAATTTTACGTCAAAAATGCTAATAATAATCAGTTAAATCAAATATATCCATAAATAATGTAAAATAAAATAAAATAAAAGTTAAAAAACCTATAATGAAATGAATAACCAAGATTGCAAGATAAAACGAATAGGCTAGATGACTTAACCAGATTTAGCAACTGAAAATGGGAAGAAAAAAGTTAAATGGCAACGACTCTATTTTATCTATATATAGATAGAGATTTACAAATTAACTTTTAATAAGAATAAAATCTATATATACAGAATACTAATGTCATTACTATTTTTATTTTCCCACCCATTTTCACTTGCTAAATCAGGGATTGCCCATTCATTTCATCCTTCAATCTTATCCCTTTATTTCATTACTTACTTAGTTAATTTATTTTTTCTAACTTAAATACGCTAAACAATTAATTGCTTCTAATTTATTTATTATTTATACCATTATTAACATCTACTTTTGGCCGTTGATTTCATTACACTAGATTGTGCCCATCCATTCCAGCAATTTTATTTACTATTTATACCATTTTTAACATCGACTTTTGGTCCTTGATTTCATTACACGTGCCTGTCCATTCAATTCCATCTCATATTAAATAAATCTTCATCTTATATTAAATTAATCTTGGATAGAAATCAAACAAGTTGATTATCGATTTGTAACATCGCACATGTTGAATACTGTTGCCACGAAGCCAAAAAAGTCAGCAAAGGCCAAAGGTCAACAAAGGTCAATAGTCATAAGGACTTGGAAGCAGGCCTTAAGCGTCTCACCTAATCCAACGACGAGGCAACCTAGAGACCTGATTCAGCGACCTTGAGGATGGATCTCCATTCCAGTGCTCCTGCCGTCTAAGGCATCTGGGAATCACGACAACGAGCCTGTAGCACCCAGACCTAACGCCGCAACCTAGTGAGCAAGCCAGTGTAGTAGTAGCATGGGAACCTAGGTGGGAAATCCTATCACTTACGGCTGATGGGATTCCAGCGTTAAATACGAAGCAGTGGTTACCTGTCCCACACATGGCTCAAGCATGCATTAGTCAAAAAGTAAAGGGTCAATCTCAGCCGATTTGACACATATATCATTTTGTGGGTTCAACGTTAATTGCATACAATCATTATTCCTATGCAAATGGCAAATGTACACTATAAATAGAGGCAAACAGAATTGAGAAAGGGTTCGACACCCAAAACTCATTCTCCTTGTCTTCAATACATTTATGGTCTTTCATTTATTATAAACATTCCTTACATAGAAGGCTAGGGCCACCCCCAAGGAGATGTTGGGAACTGTCAAGCAAGAGAAGTTAGAGCAGCTCAAAAGCTATCTGGACCACTTCAACAGACATGTCCTGACCACAAAAAAGTTTACAGACGAATCACTTCTGATTGCGGTTAAATCAGTCCTTTACAAAGATACCCGCTTTTTGTGGGCCATGCTCGAAGATCCACGGAGCACTTATAAGGAGCTTTTGAGGTGAGCTGAGAAATACATTAGTGCTGAGGAGGCCATTGAGGGGACCTCATAGGCTAAAAAACCAACAAAGGATGAGAGGAAGGATCAGAAGGAAAAAAAGGACCTGCGATGAGGTGATAAGCCCTCCGACTCGTTCAAGCCCTTCACCAAGCTCAACATCTCCGTCGAACACATCTTTAAAATCCTACAAAATGATCTAATTTTGCCTAAGGTAAGGCCTCTAAAGAAACCATTGAAAGACGCTAACCAGTCCAGGTATTGCAAGTACCATTAGAGTGTAGGACACAACACGGATGAGTACAGACACCTTAAATATGAGATCGAAAAGCCAATCGAAGGGGTACCTAAGCTAATACATGGCCAATCACCAAGGGCTGGGCCGACAAGCTCGTCTCCATGCAGACCTGAACACTCAGCTCCCACAGAACCAACCTGCAGTTGAAATTGCGTACTTATTAGTGGAAACAACGGCATTGAGGGTTCCAAGAGACAGAGGCGAGGTTTCGTGAGAGAAGCCTAGAATTACTACCACCTACTCAAGGCACAAGCCCCAGTCATTCGAGTTAGCTCGTTCTCTTTCTGTAATGAAGATGCCTACAGCGTGTTACACCTCTAAGCGGACGCTCTGGTCATCACTATGCCGGTTTTAGACGTTAAAATTCACAAGATCTGGGTAGACAATGGCAGCACCATCAATATCATCTATTGGTGAACTTTCTAGCTGATGAAAATAGACCAGAAGAGCCTAAGGCCTTACAGATCGGAAGAGCGCTTCAGGGTTTTAATAGGGACTATGTGGAACCTGGGGCTCAGATCAGACTCGTCGTAGAACTGGGAGACGAGCCCTACAAGAGAAGAATAATGGCAGATTTCATTATAGTGGATGTACCTTCAAACCACAATGCCATTCTGGGCCGCCCAATTTTGTACGAGCGCAGGGCCGCGACCTCAATTTACCACAACGTCATGAAATTCCCGACTTTTTATGGGGTGGCCATTGTACGAGGTGACCACGGACATAAAAGGAATGCAACTTGAATTATGCTGAAAAAATGACTGCTTTGTCGGAAGTTCGTACACTTAACCCTAAAGTCAACGGGTTAAATTATTAGCTGCTAGGATCTTCCACGTCCAAGTATCAACTCAGACAAACTCTAGGTATTACCTCGGCAATACGACGACTAGAACAAATCCATCCCCAGCTGCGGGAGAAGTCGAGGAGGATGACTTCACTTATGTACAAGCATCAGTAGTAAGGGTGAAGACCAACCACAGGGAAGGCCAAACAAATGCCTTTATCCAATCCTTAAAGGAAGGAGTGCTCCCCTAGTAGTGGAGGTTAAAACATGGTAAAAAGTAAGAGATCGGAAGAGCACAGAGTTGTCGTACCCAAGCAAAGCTGAACACCAAAAAGGAAAATGAAAAAGATGGAAACCGGGTATTAACTCTAAATTTAGGATAGCCTCCAACTTTTTATCTTAAACTATCAGGTCATGGCTAAACTAATTAATATGCCTCTGATGTAATACTTCTTTTCGACTTCAGCGCAAACACATGGCAAATCTGCAACAATCAAGTAAGAGGCTTTGCACTAGAACAAGCTTTTAGTCAGTGCTCAAGTTAAAGGCCTCGTGCTGAACGATTAAAACAAGCTTTTAGTCAGCACTCAAGTAAAAAGCTTCACGCTCAAAGTTAGAACAAGTTTCTAACTAACGATCTAACACTTGACCAAGACTAAAACAAGCTTTTAGTTAGCGCTCAAGTAAGAGGCTTCACGCTCAACAGTTAAAACAAGCTTTTAGTCAGCGCTCAAGTAAAAGGCTTTGCGCTCAAAGTTAGAATAAGCCTTTAACTAGTGGCCTAACACCTGACCACAACTAAAACAAGCTTTTAGTCAGTGCTCACGTAAAAGGCTTCGCGCACAAAGTTACAACAAGCTTCGAAGTATCTACCTAACACTTGACCACGACTAAAACAAGCTTTTAGTCAATGCTCAAATAAGAGGCTTCGCGCTCAACAACTAAAACAAGCTATTAGTCAGCGCTTAAATAAAAAGCTTCGTGCTTAAAGTTGGAACAAGCTTTTACCTAGCGACCTAACACTTGACCACGAATAAAACAAGCTTTTAGTCAGCATTCATGTAAGGGGCTTCGCACTCAATGACTAAAACAAGCTTTTAGTCAGGGCTCAAGTAAAAGGCTTTGTGCTCAAAGTTAGAACAAGCTTTTAACTAGCGACCTATCACTTGGCCATGACTAAAAGCATTTAGTCAGCGCTCAAATAAGAGGCTTCGCGCTCAATGACTAAAACAAGCTTTTAGTAGGCGCTCAAATAAAAGGCCTCACGCCCAAAGTTAGAACAAGCTTCTAACTTATGACCTAACACTTGGCCACGACTAAAACAAGCTTTTAGTTAGCACTCAAGTAAAAGACTTCGCGCTCAAAGCTCGAACAAACTTCTTGGCAAAGCGTCCTAACACCTGATGTAAAATACATTCGGATTTTTGGACAAACAGGTATAAGCAAAGACGGGCTCTCCGCTAAATAGGAACGACCAACAGTATATTGCTGTGATAAAATATAAATGAGTCAACACTTAAGGAAATTTTCATTTCATTCATCAAAGATTACAAAAGGCAAAAGAAGCTGGGGTACAAAAACTTTTAGGCCTGATCATTAGAGGGTGAGACCACATTCCTCCCAGCTAGAGCAATGGTCTCTGCCCCACGGTTGAAGCAACGCCATCAGTAAGCTCCCTATCAGCAGTGGGGATCTCAACTACTTCTCTGACAGGAGCGGCTCCGCAGCAGGGGCAGGAACTACTGATTTAGATATGATCTCAACCTCTTCCTCTTCTTTGTCAGAGCTCACCTAGCCACACTTTTCTTTTAGTTTGGGACCTGCCCCTTGAGGAAGGCCAAGTCACAATCAAGGTGCTTCCTCACGATCTCTCTAAGGATCTCCTTTGCCGTCTTGTAATAAAGGTCAGTGCTAGAGCTGTTGAATTCCTCAGAGGCCCTGTATTTCGCAACCGCCTCCCCGTATCCAACAAGCTCACTGGTGGCAGCCCTTCTCACGACCTCCTTCAAGGCCTACTAGTGACTTGAGCTCTCCGTCACCAGCTGAGTTTCCAGATCCTTATACTTCTTCTTCTAGGCCTCTATCTCTATTTGTAAATCAGTCGACTCCCCCTAGCAAGATGTAGTTCTTGCTCTTTCTCTCTAAGAGCCAACTCCTCCTCCTTCTTAGGCTTGTTGGCCTCAGTTACCTGGTCAGAGAGCTTTCAGATGTCCCCAATGAAGCACTCCACGCGAGCCATGGCATGCTTGTCCAAAATAGTAGACCTAGCATGCATCACCGCGCTAGCCTGTCGAAGCTCCACCATCATTGAGCTAGTAGTAAAGCCTTCCCACTTTCTGGACCAACCTCACACCACACTGCCCATGATGTGGCTGACAGCCCCAAGCATTCTTGGGACATTGGTTGAAAAGGGTTTCCTAGCCAAGTTGAACTTGAGTAGCGCTTTTGGTTTCTGGCCTTAAAATTTCTCCAGTTCAGCCTGGTAAGCTGGGTCCACTAGAAGATAAGAAAACATGCCAAGTATTTCAAGAGGCCCCTTCGTAGGTCGCTTCTCACTGGGGGTAAGGGATATAAGAGTCATGGAGAGAGGGTTGGCCTGGGGCTCCCAGATGGCCGGCTACCTCTTGCTAGGCCGCTCAGAAGCGACAGCATCATCTGCTATCATAGGCCTCTTTCCGGCGGCCTTGTCTTACCTCATTTTCTTCTTTTCCTCCTGCCTCCTCAAAGCTTTAGCAAGTTGTTTAGCATTCCTTATCTCTTGGGCTTGGTCATGTGCTGTTTTCTTTTTCTCCCACGCAGCTCTTTTTTGTTTGGCCTCTCAAACAGCCCTTTTTTGGCCTTTAGAAAAATATTTTTCCCCAAAAATAGAGGAAGTGTCAGAATACTCGAATATTTGAAAAGAAGGTCAACAAGAAAGCGATGTCAGAAGCTTACAGTTGCTCGGGTCCTTGGAAATATGCTCAGTCCTAGGAACAGTCAGGGCAGTGCTGATCAGAAAGTCCTCTTCTGTCAAATCCGCAACGTGGCGGTGATGTTCTGGTATTTGGGCAACAATCTCTATTCGTTCCCTGAACAGCGGAGATAATGCTTGACCTCTCTCAACACCTAACAAAAAAGAAAATACAGTTAAGTGTCAGTCTGTCAGCTTGCCAAATGATCTATTGAAAATGTGCTTACAGGGTTCTATACAGCTCGTGGGGTGCTCGTGTCCTCGTCGCCTGGACTTGGCGGGCTCCTCCACTCTCTCCCTACCCAGAATCAACTCTCTTTCCTGCTGGGACTAGATTCAACCGCCTCTTTCACCAGACTCCCCCAGAGGTTTAGGGTCCTAGCCTTTGATCTAGTGGCTATATAAAACCATCCTCTCCCAGAAAGTGAGGCCTTCATCACGTAGTATGGGTTAAAGGCCTCCAGACTCAGGTATCCCCATCCTTTACGTTGGCACAGAGCGAGGACCCCAATTATAGTCTTCTAGCTGGCAAGAGTAATTTGAGAGGTGGCAATGCCCCAGGGCCTCAACAGCCTAGTGACAGGTCACGAAAGTAGAATGCGAAAGCCAGCCAGAAACATCCTGGAGCTCGTTGTCATGCACCCCTGGGGGGCAGTGAGCCCGCTCCCTTTCATAAGGGATCAAGAGTGTGACGTGATTAGGAACAAGATTATCATGCCTTATCACGTATAGGTCAGTCTCCTTTACTTTTGAAAGGATATGTTTGCACACCAATAGCCAGTCTTTATCACGAATTACCACCACCAAAGGCCTTCCACTGGAACTCACCTCAGACGTGTGCTCTTCCGATCTCCACTATCATCGTCTATCCATTGAAACTAGACCTCCGGTTCAGGCTCTAGTGTCCGCCCCACCGTCACCTCATCCGTAGACCATTCTATGTCCATTGCTACTTCTTCCCTCAAGCTATTCACCAAAAGAAAATCCTCTCTGCCATCCATTCCATGAAATCCCCTCAAATACTAGAGAGTACTTAGGTTTTCTGACGTGTCTGTAGAAAAATTCCTTATAAAACAAAAAAAAGGGAAAAAATTGTTACCTTAGCACTAAGGCTATCATAGAGCCTTGAAAAACACCAAGAAAGGATCAAGAATATAAAGGAAATCTAGAAAGAATAGCAATAGAAATCTCCTGGAGACTGATTATAGAGAAAGATAAAGTGAAAGATGAAAAGAAACGAATAGAAAGGGGTATAAACAGAGGCCAAGGAGAGATATAAGAACGACGGCCGCGTGGGACATTGGGAAATGAAGAGGCAATATTCAGGATAATGATTATTGCCTTTAAGTCCCTTGAACGCGCCATCCCAACAAATGATGGACACGTGGCAGAGAGCGCCACCCCTAACCTTTTTCAAAATTCAAAGAGTCAGGTTTCAGGTGGTAAAAAATTACATAAGAATCACCAACCAACGATCTGGCCGCCAACCCTGAGCCCAAGGAGTTGCAACCTTGAGGGGGCATTTCATAGTCACCAGGTCGTAAAAGCCACCGAAGGCCAAAGGTCAACAAAGGTCAATAGTCATAGAGACTTGGAAGCAAGCCTTAAGTACCTCACCTAACCCAACGACCAGGTGACCTAGAGAGCTGATTCAGCAACCTTGAGGATGGATCTCCATTCCAGCATTCCTGCAGTCTAAGGCATCTGGGCATCACGACAGCGAGCTCTTAGTGCCCAGAACTTGGCACTAAGGCTATCATAGAGCCCTGGAGAACACCGCGAAGGGATCAAGAATATAAAGGAAGTCTAGAAAGAATAGCAACAGAAATCTCCTGGAGACTGATTACAGAGCAAGATAAGTGAATGGGAAAAAGAAACGAATGGAAAGGTGATAAGAATTCGTATGCGAACCCTCAACTCAATCAATCTGTGCTCCCAAGAAAACCAAAAACCCAGTTTCAATTGTGTGATCGTTTTGAAATTTGTACCTAAAGTAAGAACAACGAACACAGATTAAATTCCCGTAACAAGAACAGAAAGCCCAAATATCCTTGTTCAAGATGTGCAATTCAATTCACCATCAAAAACATGATTTAAGTTATAAGAGAAATCTCTTCTCTTGAAAGAAACCTCTTTCATAAACCCTAAAAATTTTGAGTAATGCTTACAATGGAATTTGTTAATAAATAGGAAAAGTAATCAAAACTAATTAGGAAAAAAATTAATTTAAAGGGTATAATATAAGAAATTCACAAATATTAAAAAAATATCAAAACTTCCGCATCAAGGTAAAACCCGCCCGCATGCCTTGGTCCGCACAGTCTGGCAGCCTGTGTTCAAACACACATAACTTTTGATAGGAAACTCGGATTTGAGATCTGTAAAATGCGTTGAACTCCTGACTTCATAAGAATTCTGTTGGCATATCATTGTCCTATGTAAATTATTTTTATCAAACTTTTGTGCTCCAAACTTTATCATGTTGTGCTGTTCTTATCTAATTTGATTTGAAACTTCTCGAGCTTGCCACTTCCTTCCATCAAGTCTTCTATGTGCATAATTCTCACTTGAATCTTTCATCTTGGACTTGCCTCTAACATTTTTAGGTCTCCATTGCCATTAGCTGATCCGCTTATAGTTTTGATAACTATTCTTTCTAGTCCCCGTATTCTAGATCATATCATTCGCTCCCTCTTTTGAAGGATTCATCCTCGAATCTATAGGGGACTTAGTACTCTCTCCATGGAATGCCTGCAAAGATGAAAATTTGGGGTGGGGTGTGTTAGAAAAATTTTCCTTCTTCGCTCTACTTCCCAACTTCTTATTTTTTTTCTTTTCATTGACACAAGTCTTTTTCTTCTCTAACTCCTCCCTTACCCTCAACTAATCCTTGTTCACT